>JBBBDQ010001282.1:772500-887500 GCA_037127315.1 Ascarosepion bandense | reverse complement strand
GCGCGAACATTAGTGTCGGTGTCCATACCACCCTCTTTGGAAAATAATCTTCTTACACGTTGCAACGAAAGAATTGATTGTCTTCAAGAACTGGTTATAAGTTTAACCAATGATGAATCGCGTTTTAGTCACCTGACCATGAAATAACAATAAACATAACGCTTAAAGTGTAAAAAAGTTATTAAATGAAGTAATATATATATATATATATATATATATATATATATATATATATATCCGAGTGAATAAAGAACGAAGAAAAATTTACAACATCCAAAGCATTAATTTAAAACAGTGCTCGATATATAATATAGAGCTGTGAATATTTAGTATAAATGGAAAATGAAAAGTCCTCACACAAGGAGGAACAGGTAAATCAATAAAGGAACTACGTTTCCTTTGTCTTCAAGAAAAATTGAAATCTTAAATACATGAATAGCAATTGTAATTTCAATGTAGAAACAAAATGTACACTTTGTAGTGGATAAAAATTTGTACATGTTCTAAACTATAATATATATATATATATATATATATATATATATATATTCTCTCTGCTTTTCACCCGGGATCAATGGGTAGTATCTGTTCTTCCCATTTTACAATGGTGAAGGCTTTTGGCTCCAGGAATTCCAGTCCGATTTTCGCCATTTCACCAAGAAAAGCATAGTAATTGTAATATTGACGTCAGTGTAACAATATTATCCTTCACGTGGGGGCACCCCACATAAAACTGACCTTGTTGTTCATCCTACATTTGTGTGTGGGGGGGGGCAGGTAAACAATACACACACACAAACACACACACACACACACACACACACACACACACATATATATATATATATATATATACACCTACACATACATATTAGGATCACACAAACATGGATGAAATTGTTGTAATATTCTTGAATGAATCCTGCCTAATTTTGAAAATTGTCGGTTGTTTGAAATTTCCAGTTGCGCATTTGTAAAAATCCCTGTTTGTGCGTTTGAAAAAAGGAACAATCAGTTATTGTAAGTTCACCGAAGATACCAAAAGGTTAAAACCTAGGTTGCGGAAATAAATCATATTTTAGAACATGTACATAATCATTCTATATATATCCACGATAAACGTACGTTCTTTTTGACATTGAAACTTCAATGTCTCATCAGGCGATGTGTAAAGACTGGTGAGACGTTAAAGTTTCAATGTCGAAACAATCGTACCTTTGTAGCGGATATATATAGAATGATTATGTACATGTTTTAAAATATAATTTATAATAAATATTCACAGCTCTGTATATTATATATCTAGCATTGTTTTAAATTAATGTTTTGGACGTTGTAAGAATTCTTTCTTCGTTCTGTATTCACTCGGATATATATATATATATATATATATATATATATATATGTGTGTGTGTGTGTGTGTGTGTGTGTGTGTGTGTGTGTGTGTGTGTGTGTGTGCATAGAGAGAAAAGAAAAACTTAACTTTAGCCAATGCGTTTCGTCCTCTGATGAACTTTATCAAGGCAAATGTAAGTATTTTATTTTGAAACAAGTATTTATCAACAAAAATAAAAATTCTGTTCGTTTTACATTTTTTTTTTAATTAAAGAGACTGAAAAATACTTATCAGGTTAACAGAAAAGTCTTGGTAAATTATGGAGGATGCTAAGTGACATAATTATATGGTAAACTATGGAGGATGCTAAGTTACGTAATTTAATGTTTAATAAACAAAAGAGAGCAAATGATGCTGTTGTTATTGAATTTTCATTTTTATGCAGTCAATATTTAAATTATTTTAGTTTCGGATAAATTTATGCATGATATATTTTAAATAACAGGAGTTTATGTATTTAACCATTTTCTTTTAATTTGTCTTTATATTTTTATAGTCATGTATGTTGACTTTGGAAAAGAGAAATTCTTTCATGAATTAAAACGATCCTTCAGCACAGTTTGTATTTTGATAAGATTCCATAGCGGCACTCTTGAATATTTTCCGTCTAAGTCAAGATATTTTCTCGATTAATAAGTGTAGCATTCTTAAGATCAAAGGTTTGGTTGAATTTATTTCTATGTGTAGCTAATGCATTTGATAAATTGTTCTGTGTAACATTCTTTTTGCAACCACAGACACGTTATTTTTTAAAATTTCTATAAGTTTCCCCAATGTATTGTGAGGAGCAGTTGTGACTTTTTATTTTCTAAATCTGTTTCAGAAATATTATTTTTATGGACATTTTCTGATCATATTAATAATAGTTTTGAATGTTGTAATATAGTTAAGACTGGATATTTTTTTTTTTTAGAGTGGATGATATGGAATTATTAGGTTATACTATGTGCCTGTTTTTATTGTTGTTGTTAATGTTTAAAACAAATAATTTTTTTTCAGTCGTATATTTTGTATGCTCTTTATTTCAATACTGAGTATACTGGAAGTTTCGGCAAGTGTTTTCTCTGTATCTATCTTTTTCGGGTAAATATTTGGAGCTGAAATTTCTTAATGCTCTTAAATAGAATGCTACATTAATTCTGATGTTATCCTGTTGTAGCAGTGAGGATAAAACTTGATAAGCTCATACTTGATGGTAGTTTTTTTGTCAACCTCCAAATGAAGGTCTTTATTAGTTTTACGTAAGACGATATCTAAGAAGGGGAAAATGTTATTAGATTCAAATTCAAAGTCTGTTGTGGGTTCGACGTTATTAACTTTGTCGACAGAATTGGGTAAAACCTTATCATTGCTCACATGCTCGATCCATGATATTCGCAGCATTCTTCTGTAAAACCACATTTCAGCTGCTTCAAGTTTTTCTTTCATCTTCGATGATATTGTCCAGCATTCACTGCCATATTGAAGAACTGATATCACATAGCAATCCAGTACTCTCTTCTTTGTTTCTAGTGAAATTGTCCTGTTTCTTAATACTTTACTCAACTTTTGGAATGTTTCCTTCGCCATGCCAATTAATCTTCGGATCTCTGTGTCGTACTTTCCATCTTCTGTTAGAACACTTCCCAGGTATTTAAATTTTTGTACCTGCTTGATTTTAATATCCTCCACCTGTATTTGGCATTTTGGGCTGCCTTTTTTACTGATGACCATGCATTCAGTTTTCCTGCAGTTTATTTGTGTCCTTTCTTGTCACTCTCTTCAGCTACCTTCTGCAGGAGGTCTTGTAGTTTCCTTTTCGCGTCTGCTATCAGCACTGCACATCTCATATTTCAGTGGGCACATTTAATAAAATGTTGTTAAAGAAGCTAATTTATAACAAATGCATGTCGTGCCGTGATTCTCGGCGTACCAAGATCAAGATTGCCCGCCGCAACAATGCCTTTGAGAAAAGGCGGAAGATCATTTCTCAATTCAATATTGAGTTAAGAAACAGGACAATTTCACTAGAAACTAGAAAGAGAGTACTGGATAGCTATGTGATGTCCGTCCTTGCATATGGCAGTAAATGCTGGACAATACCATCAAAGATGAAGGAAAAACTTGAAGCAGCTGAAATGTGGTTCTACAGAAGGATGCTGCAAATCTCATGGCTCGAGCATGTGAGCAATGATAAGGTTTTGGAAAGGATGGAAACAAAAAGGAAATTAATACCGAGCATCAAGAAGAGACAACTAAAGTTCCTGGGACATGCAATGAGGAAGAGGGCTTGGAGAACCTGATACTAACAGGCCAGATAGAGGGGAAAAGAGACAGAGGAAAGCGGCGGATAACATATTTGAATAACGGAGCGAGTGTTGCGTAGTGTAACAGGAGAAGGCGTGCTAAGAGCCACCAGGGATAGGGAGACGTGGAAAGCCATGATCGCTTACGTCCTGAAGGGACAGGGCACATAGAGGAGAAGATATATGCCTACTGTTTATGAGAAATTATAATGTGAATATAAAATGGGTGATTAATTCTCTATTATAATCAACATATAAACTGATCCCTCATTTTGTGACCATGCTAGTATCATGGATCGAGAATGTGAGCAATGATAAGGTTTTGGAAAGGATGGAAACAAAAAGGAAATTAATACCGAACATCAAGAAGAGACAACTAAAGTTCCTGGGACACGCAATGAGGAAGGAGAGCATGGAGAATCTGATGCTAACACGCCAGATAGAGGGAAAAAGAGACGGGGAAAGCAACAGGATAACATATTTGAAGGACCTAATCAGGTGGATGGCAGAACGAGGATTGCACGGTGTAACAGGAGAAGGCGTGCTCAGAGCCACCAGAGATAGGGAAACGTGGAAAGTCATGATCGCCTATGTCTTGAAGAGACAGGGCACATAGAAGAAGGAGTAGGGACAATTTGGCTCTCTTACTCTGAGCAGCAACCGGTCTAAGGGAAAAACAAATCCGAGGTCTCACTCTTTTACTGTGAAACCAATAAGATGTAAATGCAAATTCTACTCCATCAGCTTCTTTTCTCGCACTTCGTGCCTGTGGAATTCACTTACATTTACTTGCTCCCCCGACAGCTACAATCTCCAAGAATTTAAATTTAATCAATAGTCATCTCCTATCTCACTAACTTGCATCCTGTCTCTCATTCTCTCATCTCATTTCTTCAGTATTTTCATCCATCCCTTAGTCGCTTCTGACACCCGTTGTATTCTGTCACTCTTCATAACATTCCTCTTATGTAACCCGCTGCACAACAGTGCCAGTATAATGCTTTGCTTGAGGCGATACGATTATAAAAAAAAAAGAAACAGCTCCCCTATATTTCCCAGGAAGTCAAGATAATTATCGTATAATAAATAAGAATTTACACCGCCCCGAAAGAGCATTGCATAAATAACAATTTTACTAAGCAGTAACCACTGAGGATCGAACTCACTACTCAGATGCAATCTTTTTAACAAGACAAGCCGGCCAACTATCACACTACGCCCACATTGCGTAAATATCTAAGAAAAATAAATCTACCAGAAAACGAAATGAATAAAAAAGCGTTTTATTTAAAAGCAAGATTTTAATTAAAGTTAAAATCAAAAGAGAATTAATATAAAAATGGCCCGTTGAGAGAAATAAAACATAGATTTCTAATTTCTTTTATTCAAAGACGTTTGGGTTTTAACTAAATAAAGACAGTATGAATGAAAAACAAAATTTCGAAAAAAAAAAAATCAAAATGAAAGAATGAATAAAAGCAAACAAAATGAAAAAACGCATACGACAACGAGGCAAGATTGTTTGCGCAGGCGTACATTCGCAGAAAGAAATTACATTATTCCAGTGGATAGATTCCGGTGAGGAGAGCTTTTAGAACAACATCGTTCGTTACTTCAAGCGAAAACTCAATAATTTCTCTCGGAGAAATTACAAAACATGAAAAATTTTATTGGCGAGTTAGCAAGTGTAATGTAATGACCGCAACGCTTAATCCAAATTTATAAAGTATATATATATATATATATATATATATATATATATGTGTGTGTGTGTGTGTTTGTGTGTGTGTGTGTGTGTGTGTGCAAATTTGGCGGGAAAGAGATCTTCATTTTGGCGGGAATTACTTTAGCGTAAAGGTGAAGAAAATCTTCAATAATTTAATATTATTTATGTCTTTTTATGCTTATATATATATATATAAAGAGAGAGAGAGAAGATAGAGAGAGACAGAGAGAGATATTCCATTGTTATTTTTTATTTTGTGATTCTTTTTTGTTTGGGGCTTGGTAAGGAACAGGTTTAGGTAAGGATGTTGTATGCGAATACATTTATGTATGTGTTGATTTGAGTTCGCTGTCGGCGGACAATTGGCTTGGATTTGATGAATAGCCGTATATTAATGCATTCATACGCGTAACTATTCAAGCTATTAATGAAATTATATTGTCGTTATATGTAAATAAGTTTTCCATCGATAAATATAAGAGAAAAAAACAACAACGCGTGCATGACATTGCTTGTGTATTCGTGATTGAAAAGCTATTAGCTTATGTAAGTGAGAACTCACTTGTCTTGCTCTCCAAACCAAATTAATGCATATCTATGATTTTACAAGCAGATGTTTCCATAGACTAGTTTCTCTATTGTTTTTATATTAATATGTGGTCCCTTGATTGTCATTATGCTTTGTAGAGCAGCGTTCGGAACGAGAAATCGGAGAGCAGAGTTCGAATTCCAGTTGAATTCGTTTCTTTCACTTACGCGCAAATACCCTGGGAAAGGTATGAATTGATCTCTTCTCTCTCCAGATATGGGTTAAATAGCAGGAAAGATTGGGTTCTGTAACCAGTCTAGCGCAGAAAGAAATGGCGAGCTATTGCGGGAAATATACAAGTAACTGTCTGACTTCTCTGTGCTGTGTTCCATTAGGATGCAGATGATCAGGGATCTCCACAACTTCCTTTCAAAATGGAAATCAATCCTACTTTCTATACTGCCATCCATTTTCTCATGCTCATTAGGTAGATTGCTCGATGTTTCCATCTTTCCCTTTTGTCATCAATATGTCCCGTGAGTGTTAAATTCTCCAAACATGCTACCTCATTATGAATCGATGATAACTCAGTCAGTCAGTTAAGTGCCATACGTGATACACGCTTGGGCGATCATGTCTCGAAAGAGACATGACTGACTGGGCAGAAGATTATCCCGCAGTAGTTTGCCATTGCTTTCTGCGGTAGACTGGTTGCCGACTAAGGTTATAGAACCCAATCTGTCCTGTTATTTAACCCATAACTGGAAGGAATAGACGGATTAATACCTTTCCCGAGGATATTTGCGCGTAAGTGAATGCAATGAATTCAGCTGGAATTCGAACTCGGCTCCCCGATTTCCCATTCTGAGCCGATATCCAATGCACCACAACGCACATCCTATCTTTCTGATAGTAAGCAGAAGTGGGGTTTTTTTGCATGTTTCTTTAAACTTCCTCGTTGCTTACATGTTCTTTCCATGGTATTCATTCATCTTTTTCTTCTTCTATAGGCCGTGTTCATTCAGAACGATAGCAATGTTGATTCTCGACAATTTTCTGCCCTTTGCAGATCAGAGTAAATTCTGTCTTTTCGTTATTTTTCCTAAATCCTGTTATGTTATGTTATCCATTTGAGCTCACAAGGTCGGTTATGCGCTGCTTCTCTTTGTCCCTCTTGCGTTCAATATGTCCTGTGAAAGTTAAATACTTTAAGTCCTCTTTCTTCATGATGCGCTAAGGCACACTTTGTGGCTATTTCTTTTTTTGTATTCCGGGGCAGTTCGTGGTTGTTGCATATCCAGTTGGTTGGCATAATCTAATCCCAGAAGATAATTCTTCGTATCTAACCTGGCCTATTTTGTATTCTTTCTGGGTTGTGTTTATTCATTAGGACGTTAGTGTTAACGAGCTAGTCAGATTGACCATTACTACTGTGTGGGTGTCCAGTACTGTCATACCAGGAGAATTAATGAAAATTTAATCAAAATAATAATTTAAAAAAAAAAGGTAATAGACGTACTTAAACCTGGTAGGGCAAATCAGAAAAATGTACCAATTATTTGCGGGATTATTTCCAGCAAAATTTTCTGTTTACTAAAACGCCCTAGGAATTTCTGACATCGGTATTACCATTGGGAACTTACGCTACACTCATAGACATTTAGATTAAAAAATTACTTTTTGTTGCTTTTAGTGCTAATTCATAATATTTTATCAGTATTTATATACCATAGTTTCTTCAGAACGTAGGCGTCGTGGATTTCTAGAACATTCTGTTATTTATAGCTTTTGATGAATTAGAATCCTTCTTTGTCTCCACTTTAGAATCACACGTTGTCTCTAATTTACCAACAGGCGTTGTTCCTAATTTACCGTCACTCGTTGTCTCTAATTTACCATTACACGTTGTGTTCACTTAATTTTCCAAAATTTTCCATCACTCAGTCAGTCAGTTAAGTGCCATACGTGAAACAGGTTTGGGTGATCATGTCTCGAAAGAGACATGACTGACTGGGCAGAAGATTATTCCGCAGTAGGTTGCCATTGCTTTTTGCGATAGACTCTAATTTACCATTACACGTTGTCTCTAATTTACCATAACTCGTTGTCTCTAATTTACCACAACTCGTTTTCTCTAATCTACCATCAGTCGTCTCTAATTTACCATCACACTTTGTCCCCACCTTACCTTACAATCCCTTGTTGTCTCCACTTTACCATAACACGTTGTCTTTACTCTGACATCCATTAGCACAAATGCGTAGATTTCCACCCACACTCCTTTCTTTAATTCTTCATTGAAGGGTGACATTTTCCAAGTCGTCTTTCTTAGTCATGCGTTCTAGAAATTTCAACTGACCATTTCTATCTGAATTTCTATGATTCTTCTGTTTCACCGTTCCATAAAACGTTTTTTTATGATAAGGCAGACTGGAACAGCTTTCGGCCTTATATGACGGAAGCTTGTCATCCAACCTTTTCCAAACATGCTGCCTCCAAAACAGCTCCCTTAATCTCCGACTAGATTCTTTCGAGAATGGAATGTTTTTATACCCCGCTCCTAAAAAAAAAAAAAAAAGCAAAAACTAATCAGTCAGCCCTGGTTCATCCGTGAATGCGTTTTAACCATAATTCACCGGAACCACTACTTCAAAACCTATCGCAAGGAGCCTTGTAGTCTGGTCCATACTTCTTTCAGAACCGCCCGCAATCGTAAGAGAATTCTAGAAAACGAAATGTGTCGTTACGCGCGAGCTGTCCAGACGAAGGTTGAAAAGAAAAATAGATCTTGCGAATTTTGGAATATTCGTGCCCACTATTATAAATGGTCCTGAGGTTATACCCTCCTCGAAGCTTTATGCCTCGATCGTTTCTTCAAATTCAACGTTAGATGACAAAAGCCATTCCCTCCCCAACGTTCCATGTCTCACTGGGCACAATCTGCATAAAATACTCGTTCCAGTAGGAAAATCTCTAGACTTATCTAAGGCCTCGTCTCCTCCAAAACTTCCACTGGCCAAGATAAAATTCCAGTGGTCGTCCTTAAGGATATCAACATAGAATTATTCTCGATTCTAGCAAAGATGTTTAACCACTGGTTAAAGGAGACATTTTCCCAAACATGTAGAAGGCCGCAAGCGTATCCCCGGTCTTCAAGAACACGAGCAATCGATCTTTCCCACTCAAGTACAAACCCATTAGTCACCTCAGTGTCATCAGTAAGCTTTTTGATGCTTTAATCGACAGGAAAGTCGTCGTGCACTTGGATAGGAGCAAGCTTCTGTAGGACGAACAGTATGGGTTTTGATCATCATGAACCACTGCTGACGTCCTAACTACCATTACACACAAAATTAGTGAGACCTTGACGACACACATACCACAAGAACCATATCTCGAAGTCCTTCGACAGGATGTGGCACAAAGGTTTACTACACAAGCTTTCTGGCAATGAAATCACTGGAAGGGTTTTTATATTATAAAATCAATGAAAATAGTTATTAACGACCAGTTTTCCGAGGCTCTGGTGCTCAACGCAGGCGTTTACCTGGAGTTACTTTTCGAACCAACCCCCTTTCTTATTTACACTAATCATATACCTAAGAATATACTACGATCGTTTGCAAAAGTTTATGCCAATAATACGAAGATATACTGGTACGTCTCCAAAAGTCTTAACGATCAGAGATTGGCAGATGGCCTCTCTTCCGATCTAACACAAACTTCATGCGGAAGTAAAACTGGCTGGTTATATTTCATACCTTTAAAATCAAACTGGTTGCATTCCATCACCGGCGATAAGACCCCGAACTACCGCCAGTCATGATAAATGGATGTGCATCTCCCGACTCCGAGGAGGCTTCGGGACCTTGAAATGATATTGGGCACCAGACTCTCACCCGACCTATATACAGGAATTCTTATGTACCATCTACCGCTAAAAATGCAGGTAAAATGATCAAATAACTGTATCAATCCAGTAAGTACCTGCCATCCATCAACATAAGTTCACCAGGTAGCTACCCCGATGTCTATTTTACCTTTGATATGAATTGTGGGTGTTAAATTCTCCAAACCCTTCTTAATCAAGAATTGCAGCAGTAAATTTCAGTCTCTAAGAATTTGTTAAAAATTTTCCGTAAAACTTCCTCTTTGCTTACATACTTTGTCCATGTTATTCTCATAATTCTTATGTAGAACCATATTTCTGTTGCTTCAAATTTCTATGGAGAGACTTCCTTGACTTTACTGCGATATAGGAGAACCGATATTACATAACAGTTCAGTAATATTTTATTTGTTTCTAACAAAATTTTTCTTGTTTCTTAACTTTAGGAAAACATATTTTGCTTACCTAATGCGCTTTCGGATTTGGCGTCACATTTTTGTTAAATCACTCAACAGATATTTAAATTTATGTACTTAGCATCAGAAAGAGACAGTTGAAATGTTTAGGGCGTATAATGAGTGAAGAGGGGTTGGTGAATTTGCCATTCACAGGGTATAGAGAAGGCAATAGGGACAGGGAAAAACAGCGCATAACCTACCTAACATGGTTGTGTACATTGTTGGCAGAACAGAGAAAAACCATACTGAGAGCTACAACACACAGGAAGTTGTGGAAGGCCATGATCACTGATATAGAAGAAGAAGAAGAAGAAGAAGAAGAAGAAGAAGAAGACTTTCTTGATTCTCCAATCTGTAGTTCCCATTTTGGGATTTTTCTCTTACTGACAACCATATATTCTGTTTTCTTACAATTAAACGTTATTGCTTTCTTCCCGCTCTCTTTTACAATCTTGTGTAGGTGGCTCTCTAGTTTTACTTCTGTAACTGACATCACCACAATATCATAGGCGTATCTTATATTTTTAGAGTTGTACCCACCGATAATAAATTTTAGCAACTTTATGAATAAATCTGGTTACTGATCTTCCTGCAAGGATGAAATATGACACGCTATTGATTTTAATGTGCATGTTGTGTCGTGGCTCGTACCATGTGACATCCGGTCGCCCGGGTGTATAAAAGACAATGTGCGCTTAGCACAGGGATTGTCGTTATCAGGAACTTCGGGAAGTAACACCTACTACTGCGAAAGACTGTAAATATTGTATATACATATTGGTTGTACCACTGCTGTCATATTTGGTCAAGAGCTGCCAAGTCCTCAATTTCCAGTTTTGACAGAGTCCAAAAGTGTCTCCACGTCCTTGTTGGTGACAAATTATTTCCCTCCAAGCAACCTCTTTCCCATAGACTTGATGTGGCAATTCCTCTCACTGCCCTATCGCTATTTCCATGAAAAGTGTCCAGACGAAGTGCATTCTTTGGTTCCGTCAGGACCCACCATGCCACTAACATTGAAGCAAATGACCCTCATTCTATTGGTGCGAAGTTCCACTCGAACAGCTTATTCCTGCGAACTACTGCTCTGTGGGACCAATGTTTCCCTGATCACTACAATCATAACCTGTTCGTTATCCCCAACTCTGGTCTTGTACAGGATGAACCTCACTGAAAAAAAATACCAGGCGGTAGATTTCTATGATCGGAGACGGTTTTTGCTCAGGAATCAACACAAGCAGAATTTTTTATAATGTCTAGCTTTTAGTCAATATTTGGACATAGGATGGAGCAGAGGTATTTACACACACACACACACACACACACACACACACACACATATATATATATATATATATATATATATATATATATATATATATTAGCAGTATAGCACGGCGTTGCTTGGGTGTAATGAAAGCATTAAAACTAATCCATGGTCCTGGAGCTCAGACTCTTTGAACGTTGGCACGAAAGACTAAAAAACAATGGTTGTTTCCAGTTAAAGCGAAACCATAGACTGAAAAAAAAATGAATGGATGTAAGTCAAATTTTGATTTCCTGGTATCGATATCAAATAAGTTTCTTTCGTCGCAAACTGAATTTTGAAGGCTAAATAAGTACTCAGAGTAAATGGTATCATGGCTGAGACTAAGAACTACATTTATACGTACTTAGAGCCAAACCTGAAGCGAAAACTAAAATAAAACGGCTGAAAAAATACAAACATACAGGCAGATAAACAGACACACACACAAACATCTTGCCTATATATATATATATATATATATATATATATATATATATATATATATATTTATTTATTTATTTATTATAAATTATGTTTTAGAACATGTACATAATTTCTTCTATATACGTCCTCTTCTCTACAATCATATGACTGTTTCAGTGTTTGGAATCAAACACATCATCGGGAGAAATAAAAGTTTGGAATCATTCTCTGTTTATATTTGGTTCGTTGTTGTCGTGGGGGCTGGTTGACCGTCCCATGATAACAACATCTGTAACTGTAGAAACCCTAACCAATGCCCCAAGGCCTATAAATGTCTGACGAAATCTCTGATATATATGTGTTCGATTTCATCCTTAGAAAATCCTAAAGATGAAAAAATATATATTGGGAATACCATGAACGTATTTAAAAAGCGTTTTTGCAATCACCTCCGATCCTTCAATAACAAAGAAAAACAAAACATGACATCTCTGTCCAAACACTTTTGGAAACTAAAAAACGAAAATAAAACATCTAAGGTCAAATGGAAAATTCTCAAAAAAGCAAGAACAGCAAATTCTATAAAAGAACCATGCTTTCTTTGCCTTCAAGAAAAAATAGAGATCCTTAAATATATAAATAGTAACAAGCTTTTAAATCAGAGACACGAAACCACAGTAAACTGCAAGCACATTAGGGACCCTACAAACACGCTAAGAAATACTAAGAGTTTGATTAGATATTCTTATTATTAAAGATAAAAAAATGCTATAGAAAAAATCGATCCAATAAATCCTTAAAGGAAGATCTATCACGAAAGCCTACACCAATAACCTTACTTAACACAATAACCTTACTTAAATACAAAAATATTCCGTACTAAAAAAAATCAAAAATTAAACAAATGGCTCCCAAAATTGAAAAAGAATCAAAATTCATATATTCGAAATCAAGATTAAAAATATACTACTTCAGAATAATTATATCATACATAAAAATAAACTGTAAGCACACGTAAGATCTAACCCTAAAATCACACTAAAAAGTACTGGAAATTTGAATAGAGATTTTTTATTATTATAAAAGATAAAAAATGCTATAGAACAAAAATAGATGTAATAAATACTTAAAGTAAGATCTAATGCCCGCAAAAATATCTAAATAAATAAAATATATAAAAAATTCAAAGAAATAAATAGGATTCCAAACGATAATTTATAGAAAAAGAATATAAAAAAATTAAAAAGAAAAAACCGACCCTCTAAACTTAAAATTAAGATTAAACATACAACTTTATACAAAAAACTGATAAAACGCTAATTTGCATTTACTTCCTAAAAAATACAAAATTAGATTCCTTGAAATAACTTCGCCTAAATACAAAAATACTCCAAACTTGAGTATAAAATATTTTTAAAAATATATTTAAAAAAAAACCCTATAAAATAAAAAAAATATTCCATACCGAAAAAATCAAAATTGGAAAGAAAAAACACCCCACCCCTAACATGTCTATCTAAGAAACCCCAAAGTGAAAACCTAGACACAGGATCAACGTAAATACATGAATTAGATCCACTAACAGCAGACATAAATCAATTAAACGATAGCCAACCATAAAAATTACAACTCAATACACTGCCCTCTTAGAAACTCTAACCAAAAGATATACCCGACCGATAAAACATACATTCCAACAGATAATACCATTAATCAACAATTTCACACTTACACACCAGATTCTTCAAAAGTCTAACGGCAAAAACGAGAAACACATTCACTTAATTACCAATAACCCCAACCAGTTCCCAACGAACAACAACGAACCAAATATAAACAGAGAATGATTCCAAACCTTTATTTCTCCCGATGATGTGTTTGAGTCCAAACACTGAAACAGCCATATGATTGTAGAGAAGAGGACATATATAGAAGAAATTATGTACATGTTCTAAAACATAATTTACAATAAATATTCACAGCTCTATACATCATATATCGAGCACTGTTTTAGATTAATGTTTTGGACGGAAAATTTTTTTCTTATTTCTCTCCTCAGTCTATACTCACTCGGATATATATATATATATATATATATATATATATATATATATATATATATTATCGATTTTCTGCACTATTGTAAGAACTGCAACCTTGAAATTTCTGAATATCGTTTCTTATGTCTTTGTCTATGAGTGTATCAAATTTGATTAAAATCGGATTATTCCTTCTATAACACGATTTTTTCGACTATCGATGTTCGATATTTATCGGGGTTACCTCGACACAAAACCTAGCTAAGCACACTCGCAGACGCTTATAGTACAACTGTGTAAATTGTCAAAAAATCGGATCATCCGTTTCGGAGTCGATAGATAACGGACACACACAAAGTTCCATTTATAAATAAGTTTAGATATATGTATATAAGGTGTGAGGGATAAAATGTCGTCTAAATTACGCCAAAATTAAAATAATATTGACATCTCATTTTCACAGATATATTTACCAAAATTCCACGAAAATAACTTGAAATACTAAAGAACAAAATTTATTAAAGAAAATCGCGACTGGCTTCAACCACGGCATTCAGATGACTTCGGAATCACCTGTATCTCTTCTGAACGGTCTCCTTTTCTTTAAGTAGATGCAAGCTGCCATAATACTTGTCTTCAGTTCATAATACTTGCCTTTGGTGTTAGAAGGAGTTTTGTTGGTCTCTCGCTCTACTGTACATCACACATAATAATCAAGTCTGGCGGTGCAGACCTAGCGTCTTCCAGCAGTTACCCTCTTGACTCAGGGCAGCACTACTTTTTCAAGGTACTTGATGTAACCTTCCGTGTTCAGTCTGAGGCCATGGGGGATGAAGAATGAAAGCATAACATCGCCATCAGTAGTGATCACTCAAAACACCAAGATATTTACTGCATATATCATTCAACTCTTTTCTAATCCTCTGAACTGTTCACAGACTGACACCCAAACACTCAGAAATGTTCATATTTTAGCTTCCGGCGCGAATGCCAAAACGTAAAGCATACCTTTAAAAATTTCTAGCAGAGGTAATTGCGTCATTGTGCTGTTTTTTTGTCACAGACGGTACCCAACTGACCCAAGTATACGGTGCACGCGGCAAAATAAACAAACAACAAAAAATATATTATAACGACAATTTACCCATCGCACGCTGTATATTAACATGATTATGTTTGAGTGATTATATATATATATATATATATATATATATATATATAATCACTCAATATATATATATATATAATCACTCAATATATATATACATATGTGTGTGTGTGTGTGTGTGTGTGTGTGTGTGTGTGTGTGTGAGGGCAAGTTTCGTTATGCGTGTGTTGATATTACTTTTTATAAAGCTGCCGCCATAAATGTAAAAGCGATTGCTTAAGACAGCCTCGTCATCGAAGACATTAAACAACTCTTAATGGTCGCAGTAATGAAATATAATATCCTAACTAGTGTTTTCTTTCTATTCAATTAAATTCAGTTCTTCTTTTAACCGACAAAAAAGCAAACTAAGTAAAGATATGGCCGACAGTTTCCCCTCAATTCCTCCATTTCAATTATACTTTGTTCATTTACGAAAACAGTTTCTTCCTTCTCCTCCTTTCTACCCACTCTCTTACTCTCTCTCTCACTCTCTTTTTCTCTCTGCTTATTGAGATAATACGACAAAATATGACAAAATGGAAAAGCTTTAGACGACGTATTTCAACGAACATCTGTTGATTTCGGCTTCTTCAGGTCGAGATGAAAGACAACACTGTGTAAAAATAAAACTTTTGAGTATAAGAAGGGACATAAATTACTAGATTGGTGATTTTTCTGATAATATGGGGTACATTGGGGTGCCTGTTTGTTGTATATATATATATATCTCTATATATATATATATATATATATAACGACGCTTTTTGTTAGTTGATTGCTCGTCTCGGGTTTTTTCGTTGGGCTACGTGCTGACTCGCTCTGAATCCTTTTGGCTGATGTTCATGTGCTTAGCTCTTTCTTTTTTTATAACCATTTTTCCTTCTACGTAGATCCGCGGACGGTTTTTCGACACGTGTATATTTATGTTTGTCTTTATATATATATATATATATATATATATTATTAACTCTACTTTTGTATTGAGCACTTTTTTAAAAATTGTGTTTCTTTGGACAAGGAATATTATTCCAACAATACTTGTATATATATATATATATATATGTGTGTGTGTGTGTGTGTGTGTGTGTATTTATTATAAATTATAGTTTAGAACATTTCCAAGTTATCATCTACTACAAAGTGTACATTTTGTTTCTACATTGAAAAGACAATGTTTCATCAGGTTGTGTGAAAAGAAAATAGAAAATTCTTTACCTTTTATTGGAGAATAATGTGTGAGAGGTAAGTGGAGTGGAAAGTGATAAATAAGAGTTGTAAGTTGTAAGTTAGAATCTAAACGAAAAGAGGGAAGGGTAGAGTAGGGAGGTGATTAATGGACGTGTTGAAAATTTTATAGACAGATTTAACATTAGAAGATAAGGTATGGTCCTTTAGAAACTTTATGGCCAGTCCTTTGGGTTTAACAAAGAAAAAAAATAAGGAAATGTATATGGGGTGGGGGAGTAGGAGAGAATGCGCTAAAAGGGGATAGGAATTGCTATTTGGTAAACATATCTGTATTAGGGATGTGCGTTGCGCTGCAGTAGATATCGGCTCGGAACGAGAAATCCGGGAGCCGAGTTTGAATTCCAGTTGAATGCATTGCATTCACTTACGCGCAAATACCCTTGGGAAAGGTATTAATCCGTCTCTTCCTTCCAGTTATGGGTTAAATAATAGGAAAGATTGGGTTCTATAGCCTTGGCTGGCAACCAGTCTACAGCAGAAAGCAATGGCAACCTACTGCGGGATAATCTTCAGTCAATCATGTCTTTTTAGAGACATGATAGCCCAAACGTGTTTCATGTATGGCACTTAACTGACTGATCTGTATTAGTGAAGTATACGACTACAAATATTTTTGTATTTAAATTTAGTTTTTATATCTAATAATTTTTATATTTAAGCTTTTTTTAAAATTTAGGAAATCTCTTTTTTACATAAAACTCTAATTAGATCACAGTTCGTAGTATGAAACAAAGGTAAAATTTGAAGTAAGAGTGTTGTTAATACTATAAAGGTTTATCGTTTGTAGGGATCCTAACTTTGGCTTTTGTAATTTTAGCATGATTGTAAGGTTAGTTTTTTAATATGTTTGCAGCTTACTAAGATTCCATGCCTCTGGTTTAGTAATATATATAGTAATTTAGTAATATATACATACATATATGTATATATATATATATATATATATATATATATAGAGAGAGAGAGAGAGAGAGTTTGAAAATGAACCTGATGATTGCATAATGTAGGAAACTCCAAGTCATACTAACAACGTAGGACAATATGTATATATATATATATATATATATATATATGAGCACAAAGAGTTTGTCTCTTTAACTGAGCAGATTCATGCCGACTCTATGCTATTATTCTATCTATCTATCTATCTATCTATCTATCTATCTATCTATCTATCTTAGTTCATTATCTTTCCTTTCCCCCCCTCTCTCTCTCTCTATATATATATATATATATGAGAAAAAGTTATCTTGTGACGCGTTTCGTTCTTTAGGACTTCATCGGAAAAACATT
The DNA here is from genome assembly GCA_037127315.1 of Ascarosepion bandense. NCBI lineage: Eukaryota > Metazoa > Mollusca > Cephalopoda > Sepiida > Sepiidae > Ascarosepion > Ascarosepion bandense. The sequence continues at coordinate 869,755 of JBBBDQ010001282.1, read as the reverse complement.
TTTTTCACTTTGTCATACATTTTCCTCAATACTGTTCTTGAAATATAAAAAACATATATATCATTATTTCATATTGTTATATTCATATATATATATTCTCTGTTGATATGAAAAGGGACGTCTATATTGAATCTATTGCTCGGTTAGATGCTAAGAAAGTTGGTTTATTGTGTCGGGCTAGCCAATTTTTCTCTCCGGAATTTATCATATATATCTATAAGTCTATCATTCATTTGTGTTTAGATTTTACAGCCATATACAGTTGGTGGTTCTTTTATATATTTGGAGATGTTTAATAAAATCAAATGAAAAATCAGCAATATTTTTTGTCTTGATCTGGTGTCTCGGCTTCAGTCACTTAATCGCCGCCATAAAGTTGCTTCCTTATGTCTTTTATATATATACGTTCATGATGATTGTTCAGATGAGTTCTTGGCTATCGTACCTGGACTTTATGAAATCAAGCCCAGTACTAGATTGGTAACAAGGTCTCAGCAGTTTACAGATAAACTGGTTTGATATAATCGTCAGTTCTATGGTCATAGTTTCTTTTCTCGATTCTTTCAGCTCCATAATTTCCAGTAAACTTTGATCTTAAAAAAATAAACATATATGAGAATACAAAAAATATTTTTAAATATTATGTAGGAGTTAAGAAACCAGTGCTCAATGTATATGTATGTATGTATGTATGTATCTATATATAAATATATATGGATGGATGTAAATAAGTATATATATATATATATATATATATATATATATATATATATATATGCGCAAGTATACATCAATATATTTATCAGGTGGTAATAGAACAGTGCTCACGCAATATAACATAGCAAATTTATATATATATATATATATATATTATATATTATATATTATTTTACGTTTTAAGCATGACTAATATATATATATATATATATATATATATATATATATAAAGAACATAAGTTGGATGTTTTTATAAACTGATTGGCAATATAACATTTTGCGTCTCTATTATCGACCGCTCGTCAGACCAAATTCACACAACAATGAATATATATATATATATATATATATATATATATAATGAATATATATCACACGCGCACACACAAACACACACACGCACACGCACATACACACATACACACACATAAACGCACACACACACACACACACACACACATATATATATATATATATATATATATATATATATATATGTATGTATGTTATCCATATCCAAGCTTGTTTCGTTGTATTACAGTCATCAGTGTGGCTAGACTAGTTTCCAGCTGGGATCGAAACTTGACCGATTTGGTGTTAGTCAGAGTGCTCAATCTTCAGCTGTCGGCGTATGGCTGGGAGTGGTGGAAATTTTAGCGTGCAATATATACGCAGTGTATATATATATATATATATATATATATGTGTGTGTGTGTGTGTGTGTGTGTGTGTGATTAAAAAGTAAACTATGTTGGACACATTATTACAACTGATGCATGACCTTCGGATCAATCAGACTATGAAATTTAATCACGCATTGCTATGATTTCATCGTAAAACCCGGCCATACCGTTGAGCAATTTGCGGTTAAAACATATCCGTAAGACATACCCGTTGGTGAAGAAAGACTCTGTCGTGTAGTAGCTGTGTTTTATCATAAAAAGTTTCTTTTTTTATTCAAGATTTAACGATCTTTCAAGAGATATATATCAACATGTATCGGTATATCAACACTTCAATCGGTTATTTAATACCGAAAAGTAAATATTTTTAACGCAGTTGTTTGTCATCTACTAGAAATATTATATTTTGCTGATCGTTTTCTATAAATAACTATTATTGGTCATTTTATTAGAAATATATAAATTATTGTTCATCATTTTCACCATAAATATGTGTTGTTGGTAATTTTACTATAAATAGGTACTACTCGCAATTTTATTATAAATAGTTATTGTTGGTAATTTTAATATAGATTGGTATTGGTAATTTCACTCCAAATATATATTATTGGTAATTGTTTTGTATAAAAATGTATTGCGGGTATAAAAATGAATATACTTCCACAATTATGAGGGTTCTGTTTTTTCCATAGCTATGAACCTAACAATAGAAGAGGTGGTTTCACGATCCTCAAAACTTCCCCATCAGAGTTCTTGCTGCCGGATGTAGTTTATCGTCATACCCAGACTAGTGTTCGGTGGTAAATTTTAGGTTAGAAAGAAAATCTTGTCACATTTAAAGATAGAAAAATAAAAAATAGTTCTTTGCGATTAACATATATATATATATATATATATATATATATATATATATATATATATATATATCTCCGAGTGAAGAAGGAACGAAGAAAAATTTACAACGTCCAAAACATTAATTTAAAACAGTGCTCGATATATAATATAGAGCTATTAATATTAATTATAGATTATAGTTCAGAACATGTACAAATTTTTATCCACTACAAAGTGTACATTTTGTTTCGACATTAAAATTACAGTGTCTCTTCAGGTGGTGTGGAAAGGAATGAAAACCCCTTATTTCTTATATTTGGAGAGTTGTGTGTGAGATGTAGATGGAGTTAGTGATAAGGGATAAGTCTTGTAAATTGTCCGGTAACATTTTGAAAAGAGGGAATGGGTCGGGGATACAGTTGATTAATGAATGTGTCTGGAATTTTGTAGACAGATTTAACATTAGAAGATTGGGTATAGCTTGATGGCATAACTTTATTCTTTGGGTTTAGTTGAAGGCGAGAGTAAGGAAGTGTAAGGGTGGGGAGGAATAGGATTGGACCTATCTCCAATGTTTATTTGTACAACTATACAATATTTTTGTATTTAAACTCAGTTTTTATAATTAATCTAATTTTGTATATTTAACCTTAATTTTAAATTTCGGAAAAAACTTTTTTCTATAAAACTTTAAAATAGATCACAGCTTGTGGTGTGGAATAGGTAAAATTTGATGTAAGCGTGTTGATAATATTATAAGGGTTTATCGTCTCTAAGGGGTTCCAGTTTTGGCTTTTGTAGTATTTTTTAGCGGGATTGTAAAGTTAGTTATTTAATGTGTTTGCAGTTTACTGTGGTTTCATGCCTCTGGTTTAAAAGTCTGTTGCTATTTATGTATTTGATGATTTCAATTTTTTTTAAGACAAAATGAACATGGTTCCTTTATTAAGTTAGATGTTCTTACTTTTCCATTTAACTTTAGGTGTTTTATTTTTGTTTTTTAACTTCCAAAAGTATTTGGAAAGAGACGTCATGTTTTTTTTTGTTTTTGTTTTGTTATTAAAGGATGACAGGTGATTGTGTGTGTATATATATATACATCGCAAAGATAATAGATAATCCTATAATCAATATTTAAAGGCTAACCCTTTTTTATTGTTTCGTTTTTGCTGTCATATTTTGCCACCACCTTAAAGCAATTACCCTTTTTTCTGATATATATATATATATATATATATATATATATATTAGTCATCTACATAGAATCCTGTTTCTCTAGACATCCACTTTCTTCTGGCCGGGATCGAAACTTGACCGATTTGGTGTCAGTCGGAATCCCTACTCCCTAAGCCATAGGCGCATGAAATGAGAGAAGAGAAATTTTAGCTTTTTATATATAAACGGTGTATACATACGCCCGTCACCGGAAGAACTCAATTCATTGCTGAAAATAACTATATTGTAGAACTCTTGAAAATGACAATAGACATTACATTTAAATTTTCGAAGACTGTAGGCGCCAAGGAAGCAAAACACCGGAGATAGTTCCATACGTTTTAAGTTCGCGAATGGAAGCTATTAGAATAGAACTTATGGTAACAACTAGCAATATTAAGTAGTAAAACGATGTGACCTAATTGTCAATCTAGAAGTACGATTGCAATTAAGCAGTCGAAGTACAAAGGTGGAGAACTCATTGCAACAATTGACATGAAATTATTTATAGGACATACAAAGGGAGCCAAATCAGGTCGTTGGGAAAGTGACTGAAATCGAAATGCCAGATCAAGACCGATGATATTACAGACACTTCTTTGGATTTTCTCGAGAATCTTGAGATATTTAGCAGGATAACCAGGACAGATCTAGCAGAAATATTCAATGCACGAACAAATGGTTGATTTATAAATGTGCATGGTGTATTCTGGAAAGAAAAATTGTCTCGCACGTAACAGTGAACGAACTTTCTGTTATGAGGAAACACCCCTATTCCTCAGATAATGGACTCTCCCTCCTATATTAATAAGAGTTAACAGGAAGTTAACGGGAGAAGTTCTTAGGAGTTCTTGGGAAGTTCATAGAAGTTCTTTAAAGTTCTATTGGAGTTCAGTAGAACTACTAGGCAATTGATGTTAGTCGGCAGTTAGCCGAATACTAAGGAGTCAGCATTCAGTGAAAGATTACCAAGTTCCTAACATTTTGGGTGCGCTAAGTCTATTAGCAACCGACATAGTACGATTAGAACCTTCAGTGCGAAAACTACTCCACAACACTTTCCTTGTAACAGATCTAGCGACTGATTCAAAATAATCATTTCACTTCATGTCGGTAGACGGCCTCATCACGTTAAAATACCGGTTACGTACGATCACAGGAGTTAAGCTGCGTCGAGCCTCGTCACTAACTAGATGGGTGACCATTTGAAAATACCAAATGCTATAAGCTTTGATGTGTGTGATGGATAATGGCTCATACTTGTTAATCGGAATACCGAGTTCCAATTCCAGTTGGGTTCGTTATATTCACTAAGGCGCAAACATCTTTAAAATCTACCCTTTTTGCTCCATCTGTAGATAAGTTCCGAAAACTTATATCTAAAAATATTTTCTGGTTTTAAATAAACTGCAAAGGATCTATAAACTGCTGAAAACAAATGAACCAACCAAAAAAAGTCGATCGTTGACTCAGACCTGGCGACTATACAACTGGGGTCTACAACTTGGGACCGGCACGTGGAGAGCTAAATAACAATTTCAGAGAATAATTTTAGCAAAGAGCTCGTTAGTAATGTCAAGTGATTAGTTAATTAGCAACTATACAGAATACTATTAAGCGGTTTATAATTATTAACTTATTTCCATGAATGCTAACGTAAAAAAAAAAAACGAAAGTAACCAATGCACAAAAATCACTTTATCTGCCGTAAATTAGACATTTTTAGATGATATAGTAAAAATATGAGTTAATTTGTTTATATCAATTGATAATTGGAGTAGATAGACTAGTTGGAGTAGATAGACTAAACTATCGCCCGGTTCACACTCCACCCACGACTATTGAACAGGTGAAGAGGCTCATCCCTTGTTCCCTGTTTAGGATGTGGTTTCCGGCTTTCTCTTTTCCAATCTTTTCACTCTTTTCTTTTTTTTTTTTCATTTGGAGTAGACAGACTAAACTATCGCCCGGTTCACACTCCATCCACGTCTATTGAACAGGTGAAGAGGCTCATCCATTTTCCCTGTTTAGGATGTGGTTTCCGGCTTTCTCTTTTCAAATCTTCTTACTCTTACGTAGACCCCTGCGCATCAGTGGCGTTACCGCCTTGCTCGTGGTGATATGATTAAAAAAAAAAGAAAAAAAATTGCAAAAGATATAAGATTGTATAACACAACCAGAAAGCAATTTCAACATTTTACAAAACTATGTATCAACAAAGTCTGAAAATACTTTACAAAATTGTGAATTTCTGTGAATGATTTTGATAATCTTTTAAAAATTTATTGCGCTTTTGGTTACATATACAATTTGGTTCACAGAAGATGAAGAAAATATTTATTTCCCTATAATACAAGAACAGATATTACCAATATCTTTTTCTATGTGTTATGTTCCTTCAGAAGATAGGTGATCATGACCCTACACAACTCTCTATCCCTTGTAGCTCTTGACAGCCTTTTTCTAACTCAACCCTTCTTCGCCATCCATCTACTCAAGTTCTTCAAGTATGTCATGCCTTGCTTTCCCTTGTCTCTCCTTCTTTTTATCCGTCCCGTGAGCATCAGATTCTCTAAGCCCTCGTTCCTCACTATATGGCCAAGAAACTTCAGCTGATGTTAAGAATCCGTTTTCTTTTGATGTCCATCCTCTCCAAAATCTCGTCGTTGCTCACATGTTCTGTCCATAGTATCCTCAGCATCCTTCTGTAGAACCGCATTTTGGTTACTTCAAGTATTTTTTTAAATATTTTTTATGATATTTTCTAGCATTCGCTGCTATACTGAAGGACAGATATAACATAGCAGACCATCACTGTCTTCTTTGTTTCCAGCGAAATTTTCATGTCTCTCAATTCTCTGTTCAGCTTCTGGAATGTTACCTTCGCCATACACTCCACCCACGTCTATTGAACAGGTTAAGAGGCTGATCCCTTGTTCCCTGTTTAGGATGTGGTTTCCGGCTTTCTCTTCTCCAATCTTCTCACTTTGTCTTTTTTCTTCAATTGGAGTAGATAGATCTATCTATCGCCCGGTTCACACTCCACCCACGTCTGTTGAACAGATTAAGAGGCTCATCCCTTGTTCCCTGTTTAGGATGTGTTTTCTGGCTTTCTCTTCTCCAATCTTCTCTCTTTGTCTTTTTTTTTCAATTGGAGTAGATAGATCTATCTATCGCCCGGTTCACACTCCACCCACGTCTGTTGAACAGATTAAGAGGCTCATCCCTTGTTCCCTGTTTAGGATGTGGTTTCCGGCTTTCTCTTTTCCAATTTGTTCACTATTACGTAGCCCCCTGCACATCAGTGGCGTTAGCGCCTTGCTCGCGGTGATACGATTAAAAAAAATACCAATACGCATTCGGATCTCAGTGTTGCACTTTCCGTCCTCTGTTAGAACACTTCCCAGGTATTTAAATTTTTGTACCTACTTAATTTTAGTCTTCCCTTCTTGGATTTGGTATCTTGGGCTCCTCCTTTTACTAATTAACATGCATTCAATTTTTTTTGTAGTTTATATGTAGCATTTTCCTTCCATATTCTGTAACTACTTGGCTTACGGCCATATCACGTTGAATACACCGGTTCTCGCTCGATCATCGAAGTTAAGCAGCGTTAAGCCTGGTCAGTACTTAGATAGGTGACCGCTTGGGAATACCAGGTGCTGTAAGCGTTTAGTGACGGATGTGGTGCAGTGGATATCGGCTCGGAAAGAGAAATCGGTGAGCCGAGTTCGAATTCCAGTTGAATACCCTGCATTCATGTAAGCACTGGTACCCTTGGGAAAGGTATTAATCCGTCCCTTCCCTCCAGTTATGGGTTAAATAACAAGGGTAGGACTTGGGGACACTGCTCTTAAAAAAACAAATCCCAATGAATCGTGAAAAGAAAAATGTTGTAAAAATAAAATAACCTTACCCAAAATCATTGGTTATGACCTTAAATGATCCCATAAGGATTGATAGGTCGTTAAGCTTTAAAAAAAAACAACTCTTTCTGTTTTTTTTTATTGATGTTTTACTGTTTCTTTTTATCAATGTTCTTTATTAATACTGTTTTTCTCTTATTTTTACTTTTTTTTATTGGATAACTTTTACTAGCATTTTTCCTTTTGGTTCTGTTTCTTTTCAGTGATAACTTTTGTTTAACCCTCTAGGGCCATTCGTATCATATTTGATACAGTATTTCCCTATAAGGAAACATTTGGTATTTCCCTATAAGGAAACATTTGGTATTCATTGAGTGAGCAGTCAGTACTGCTTTCATTTGAAATTTATAAAATATTTCTCTTAAAAAATTTTTCAGGAAAATATTTCTTTCAAGGCTTGTTTTCATACTGTATCAAATATGATACGAATGGCCCTAGAGGGTTAACGGCCATCTAGCACTCGGCCATCTAGCACTCGGCCATCTAGTTAACCCTCTAGGGCCATTCTTATCATATTTGATACAGTATTTCCCTATAAGGAAACATTTGGTATTTCCTTATAAGGAAACATTTGGTATTCATTGACTGAGCAGTCGGTACTGCTTTCATTTGAAATTAAAAAAATATTTCTCTTAAAAATTTTTCAGGAAAATATTTCTTTCAAGGCTTGTTTTCATACTGTATCAAATATACGAATGGCCCTAGAGGGCTAAGTTTTATTTTCTTTTTTGCTAGATACAGTTCTTTTGTTTTGTTTATTTTATCAGTGAATTTTTTACAAATTCTTATCAGTATTTCTTTCTTTACTGTTTTTACTATAATTTTTCTCTTATTTTTTCTTATTGGTACATTTTCACTTGTATTTTTTTTACTCTTGTTTCTGTTTCTTTTTATTAATAAATCTTTTTTATTTGAATTTCTTTTCTCTTATTTCCGTTTCTCTATTTTTTATTGATAACTAGCAGTATAGCCTGGCTTTGCTCGGTAATGAAAGCTTTAAAACTAGCTTTAAAACTAATCCAAGGTCCTGGAGCTCAGACTCAGCTTAAAGAATATTTGTGTGAAGTTCGGATAAAAATTGTGGTTTTGTATAAAGGACATACAGACAGATAAACAGACACACACACAAATATCTTGCCTTTTACATATATATATATTATCGATTATCTGAACTATTGTAATTGCAACCTTGAAACTTCTGAATATCGTTTCTTATGAGTGTATCAAATTTGATTAAAATCGGACCACTCCTTAAATAACCCGATTTTTTCGATTATCGATTTTTGATATTTATTGGGGGTACCTCGACACAAAACCTAGCTAAGAACACTCGCAGACGCTTATAGTACAACTGTGTAAATTTTCAAGAAAACCGGTTCAGCCGTTTCGGAGTCGATAGATAACGGACACACACACACACACACATACACACACACACACACAGTTCCATTTACAAATAAGTTCAGATTTTGACTAGAATTTATTTCCTTGCTTTGTTTCTTTTTGTCGATTAACTTTTTACTATTATTTCTTTCTTTATATTTCGATTTTTATTGATATATTCTTACGAGTATTTATTTATTTTCTTCTTTTTATCCATGATTTGTATTAGTATTATTTTTCTCTTATTTCTTTTTCTTCTTCTTTATATATTCTGACCAGTATTCCTTGCACATGTTCCTGTTTCTTTTTTTAGATGAATATTTTATAGTATTTATCTTTATAGTATTATAATTTTATAGTATTATTTTATAGTATTTTTATAGTATTTTTATAGTATTTTTTTTTCATCCTATATATATTATGTTTTATTGACTTTTTAAGAATTTTACACATTCATTTTTACTAGCATTACATCTTAATTTTGTTCCTGATTATCAATGAATTTTTACCAATATTTTTTTTTCAATTCCTTTCTGTTTATTTGTATAAAGAGAGTTGCTTCTCGTATTTATTTCTGTTTCGTTTTTATCAATGAATACTTTACTAGTATTTCAATTATTTCTCAATGAACTTTTACATTTCATTTTGCTTCTCATTCTATTTAACAGGTCATCATCATTTATCCATCGCACCCAGATGGTGCATAGGGCAGCAACATTTTGTTGCTGTAACAAACTGTTTTTTTACGGGGCAGGGTTATTAGCTGGATATTTTTATGTTAACGTCCTTGTAACCTCTCTAAAGATGACTCATGTGAGCCGAAATCTTAGAACCAACTTAATAAAAATTATCCAAATGTTGGCGAATTTTTGTCTTTATGTTCACCTGAAATTAAAGCCAAAATACTATGTTTAGAACGTCTCATGATTAAACATAATAGACATTAATTGTCTCTTATATATATATATATATATATATATATATATATATATATATATATAGTGTTGTGCAAAGGTATTGGGACAAGAACTGTTTTATTTTTATGAGGCATCGAAACAAAGTTTAAAATCCCCCCCACCCCCGTCCTAACACTTTTGCATCACAGGGGTGATTTTTCTTAAAACCTCACTGAAATGCAAATACAGGGTAAAAAGCCAAGTAAACTGCTAATAAATATTGTGTTGAATACACCGGTTCTCGTCCGATCACCAAAGTTAAGCAACATCGAGCCTGGTCAGTACTTGGATGGATGACCGTTTGGGAATACCAGGTGCTGTAAACGTAAGGACCAAGAATGGTCCACCTGTCCACCAGGTTTGAGGGTTGGGCGCAGGGCTAACAACCTTACCCCATAAAAAATAGTTTGTTACGGAAACAGTAACAAAAAGTTGCTGCCCTACACACCTTTGGGTGTAAAGAATGAGATGAGATGAGATGGTGATGATGACATATTCTGTTCATGGTATTTTCAGCACCTTTCTGTAGAGCGCAGTTCCGTTGTCACCTCAACTACTTTGGAGGGTTGATATTACATGACATTATTTGCTTGGTTTATTAATAAAATGTCCCTTTAGTTTAACTTTTGGAAAATATCTTCCCCTATCACAGTGCACCTTTGGATCTTGGTGTCTTATCTCCCAACATTTATTAAAGCACTTAGAAATTTAAATAATTTAGGACCAATATAGTTACTATTCAGTCAGGCAGTTAAGTGCCACACGTGATGCACATTTTAGGCGATCATGTCTCGAAAGAGACATGACTGACTGGGCGGGGAGATTATCCCGCAGTAGGTTGCCATTGCTTTCTGCGGTAGACTGGTTGCCAGCCAAGGCAATAGAACCCAATCTGTTCTATTATTTAACCCATAACTGGAGGGAAGAGACAGATTAATAACTTCCCCAAGGGTATTTGTGCGTAAATGAATGCGAGGAATTCAAATGGAATTTGAATTCGGTCGATATGCACTGCACCACAACGCACATAAGGAAACATGAAAACAATAATAATAACTAATAATAAACAAAGACTGTTATATAACAACAGTAATATGAAAAACGCATTTTAGAGTATTTACATTATTCGGACTATTGTCCTTATCTTTGTTGCCATTTGTACATATGGCAACAAAGGTGACGACGATAGTCCAAATAATGTAAATACTGTAAATACTACCTCATCTCAGAAATATAGACAAGTATTTTGGAGGTCGAAGATAAATATATTGGTATATGGTTAAGTTGTCTGATGACTGTATTTAAGCCATCGTGGCCCAATTGTTAATAAGCTGTTAGAATAAGATAAATATATTGGTATATGGTTAAGTTGTCTGATGACTGTATTTAAGCCATCGTGGCCCAATTGTTAATAAGCTGTTAGAATAAGAAATAAGATAAAGTATTCTAGCTCGGATCTTGGCAGAGCATGAGTTTTTATCCGCGATTCAAGTTGCGTAAATTAATGAACTTAGATTTGCAATAAAAAGTAGCAAAATTAAAATTAAATAAATATGAGTAAAAAATAATTAATAATGTGGTAGTGTCCCTATTACAGAGATTCCTTTAACATAACAACTCGTGAATTAGCTGTCTTGTAAACAATTTGCTAGCTAATACTATCCTCAGCAAAGGCTTGGATAAGCTGGCCTTGTGCCAAGGTTTTGCCAGGAGCAGGCGAATACCAGCACCAATCACTGGCAGGTAGAGTATCAAACCTTCGAACCAAAGTACCAAGAACAATTGTGTTAACATTGACAATATCGGAATGAACAAAACACCACAACTGTCACCTCACCTACCCGCGTTAAGATAGCCATATTCTTCTTTACCCATCCACACCCGTGCGTCCAGTAGTAGCAACAACAGCAGCAGCATTACTACAAGCAAGCAAATCGCTGTGACAGACCCCGATAATCCACCTCCCTGTACAGAAAGGAAAGAAGAGATTAGTGAATAAATGAGTGACTGATTGAGAGGGTGGTGTTGGAGCAGGCGAGAATGGACGGTAAACGGTTTCGCTTACGAAGCAGGATGTTGAATGTCTCTGCGCATGCCCGGCGGTTACGTACGGTGTACGGAATACCAAGAGAAAGGGCCTCAAGAGATGCTGTCATGAGAGGAATGTCCCTGTGGAGCCTGCTCTGATCAAGAAAATGATTGCGAGTGTGGCAGAAGAAGAGGAGGAAGAAGAAGAAGAATAGAAAAAGTACATATAAAGAAACATGTAGAAAAAAAGAAAGAGAGAAAAAAGAAAAATGAAGAAAGAGAAAAAAAAGAAAAAGAAAATTGTAGAAAGAGAGAGAAGAAAAAAGCAATTGAAGAAACCCCGTTTGAAAAAGACGAAGTAAAAATAAGAAAAGCATAAAAGAAAAGGAATGAGAAACAAAGTAAGAGAATAAATTGAAAAAAAAAAGAAAAACAATAAAAAGAATGAAAGATAGAAAATAAGTAAATTAAGGCGGTAAACAGGAAAAAAGGACTACAAATAAACTGCAAGAAAACCGAATGCATGGTCACCAGCAAAAAAGAGCAGCCCAAAATGCCAAATACAGGTGGGGGATACTAAAATCAAGCAGTTACCAAAATTTAAATATCTGGGAAATGTTCTAACCGAAGACGGAAAGTGCGACACAGAGATCCAAAGGCGAATTGGTATGGCGAAGGGCGCATTCCAGAAGCTAAGTAAAGTATTAAGACACAGGAAACTTTCACTAGAAACAAAGAAGAGAGTACTAGATTGCTATGTGATGTCAGTTCTTTTATATGGCAGTGAATGTTGGACAATATTAACAAAGATGAAGGGAAACTTGAAGCAGCTGATATGTGATTTTACAAAAGGATGCTGCGGATATCATGGACTGAGCATGTGAGCAATGATGAAATGTTGGAAAGAATGGAAACGAAAAGGAAATTAATACTGAGCATCAGAAAGAGACATGTGAAGTTCCTGGGACACGCAGTGGGGAAAGAGGGCTTGGAGAACCTGATACTAACAGGCCAGATAGAGGGGAAAATACAGAGGAAAGCAGTGGATAATATATTTGAAGGGCCTGATCAGGTGGATGACAGAACGGGGACTGCGAGATGTTACAGGAGAAAGAGTGCTAAGAGCCACCAGGGATAGGGAGACGTGGAAGGCCATGATCTCCTACGGCCTGAAAGGCAGGGCACATAGAAGAAGAACAAGAACAAGAACAAGAACAAGAAGAAACGGGAAAGGATGGAAAAATTTAAATAATAATAAGACATGCTTATAGAAAATGAATGAAAAATGAGATATGAAAGCGTGAGTAGAAGAAATGAAAGAACCACAAGAAGTTACAAGGAAAAATAGATACAAGAACTGAAAAAAAAACCCAGGTCTTCCAACGTTCTGTTCATCTCTACGCTGGGTCTACTGTGCTGGTTGTTAAATCCTAAAGTGAGTACTATACCTAACAGCCAGGAAATAGAGACTATATAAATAGATAAATAAAAGTAAATGAAGAAAGCAAAGGAAGAGACATTAACATCAACGCCCGGCTTAAAAAGCGAGGCAAGATACCGAATGCTGAATTTCAAAGCAGGCCATCCTAATTGAAAGACTAGCAAAACACAAGGTTCTCAACTAATATTCCATTTGTAGTTTTGCCTTTAATTTTTCCCTGATGCTAATTCCATTATCATCAAAGTTTAATCAAACACATTTCCTCCATATTCCACGTCATCTGGTTTACCGACATTTACGCGTGCTACTAGATTGGCATCTAGGTCCCCCACTTTGAAGAGTGAAATAGTTAAATCTAACCGCCACTTATACTTCCTCAGTTTCTTTCCTCACACTTCTCGTCTTTGGAACACCCTTCCGTATACTTGCTTCCCTGATAGTTACAATCTCCAAAAATTTAAATGCCACGTCAATCGCCATCTTCTACCTCTCTAAATACCATCCACCTCCATAAATCCCATCTATCTTCCATTCTTTTCCAGTATCCTATGTACCCTGTTTTTCTCACGTTTTAAGCCCCTGCACACCAGTGGCAGTCCTGCCTTGGTTTGGGTGAAATGTTTATAAAAAGAAATGTAAGATTTTTTCACCCAAAACAGACGCACGAGTGGTTGCTGCCCAGAAATCTACAAACTCCACCTCTCCAAGACAAAGGTCAGTCTCTATCTATTCTCCTCGTCCTCTTCATTTTTTTCTAATCCTCTCACCCCAAGCAAGAGTGTACTGCCACTGGGGTGCAGGGTTTTGCATATTAAGAGAAAGTGGAGAATGGGTCACAGTAGGTGTCGGAGAATGAGTAAGAGAAGGACGGGAACATTAGCGTGAAGAGAACTGTGAGAGGAAAATGTAAAGGTAGAAGACGGATGGTAGTCAAGGAGATAAGAGATGACGACGTTGAATTTAAACACTCGGAGACGGTAGCTATCTGGGAAGCAAGAATATGGAAAGGTGTTCTACCGGTGGAAGTGCGAGATAAGAGTGGAAGTTACACTTGATTGTTTTCACAGTAAAAAGGTGCTAGTCTAGTAGCTCGAGTAAATCCGTGCAGAGGGGTCACAAAGAAACTAAGCTTGTCGGAGCAGAATCCGTGAAAATATTTGTAGAAGAGACAGAGGGAAGCCATATTCCGCCGGTGAGAAAGTAGCTTGAGTCGAGCCGACAGGCCGGAATTGATTAAATTGCAGATTCTTCATTGGATTTTGTCGAGAACCTCAAAATGAATAGCAGGAGCGGCGGACCAGATATGACAGCAGTATTTAATGCACGCGTTGATGGTACATTTGTATATATGCATGATGGATTCAGAAGATTATAATCTTCACTTTCTACCACGTCCTCTTTCATTTACATCGTACATTTCAATAAAACGACTAACTTGGATGGCTCTTGAGTCTTTTATTGGATGAACATTACATAAGAAAAATTTGGGTAAAGAAGTACATGAAAATTGATTTCTCAACAGTGATACTAAATGATAGATATAGACCTAAATTGTTTACACTATTTATATTTAGACTCTTATCCCATCTCTGTTGTTGTTATCACAACGCTTCCGCCGTTGTTTCTTCCGGCTTTCCTCGGGTTTACATTGGTCTGAGTAAGCTACAAATAATTCTGAACAGATCCCTTTATTCAGTCTACAGGGTAGACTGTTCATTGCACTATCCATATCGAGGGATATCTCATGCAGTTCTTATCTTTATGTAGGGAAGAAAAAAAAGCCGAATTACCTCGTCCAATCAAGCAAAGCGTGTCGAGTGTATTCTCCGACCAAAAATGAGGCGAAGAAGAGAAAATTATAGACAATTGGTGACACAAAAAGAGTTGCTAAAAATATCAAAGAAGCTATGCTAATGTTCTTTCTTCCCTGTCTGGCGTGGCCAATAAGAAACATCGGTCGGTGAATAAAGGCGTTGCTTTTGCTTACCGAGGCATTATGAATTTTGAGTTTGGTAAGCGAAAGGATGTGCGTTGTGGTGCAGTAGATATCGACTCGGTACGAGAAATCGAAGAACAGAGTTCGAATTCCAATCAAAATTCGTTGCATTCACTTATGCGCAAATACCCTTGGAAAAGGTATTAATCTGTCTCTCCCTCCATCTATGAGTCAAATGACAAGATGGATTGGGTTCTATAGCCTTGGCAACCAGTCTACCGCAGAAAGTAATGGCAACCTATTGCGGGATAATCTTCTGCCCAGTCAGTCATGTCTCGTTCGAGGCATGATCGCCCAAAGTGTGTATCACGTATGGCACTTAACTGACTGACTGAATAGTTGAAAACATGATTAGGCTTCTACTAGGCATAAAGAGGGGGATCAGTTTTATATTGTTTTGAAGTAATAAACTGATCCTCCATTAATTACTACTTAATAATATAATTAATCTCTTTCCCCTCTACCTATAAGTAAAATAACAGGGCAGATTTGGTTTTATAGCCTTGGCTGACAACCAGTCTAGCGCAGAAAGTAATGGCAACCTACTACAGGATGTTATTCTGCCCAGTCAGTCATGTCTCTGTCGAGACATGATCGCCAAGCGTGTATCACGTATGATACTTAACTGACTGTCTGAGCGAAAGTGCTTTTCTGCTGGACTGTTCACAACAGATTTGAGATCGAACCTAGTGATGGCACATAGGATTTTTTTCTTATCTTGTTTCTTTCAACTGATCCCCTTGATTGATACCCAATTACATTTTAGTACTGCTCAGTTACTGAATCACCCATTTCCACTGTATTCAAGTACACACTGACTGACCTAGTAAACTCTTCTTTTATGTGCCGTGTCTCTTTAAGACGCGGGCGATCATGGCCTTCCACGTGCCTCTATACCTTGTTTCTATTAACACACTTTCTCTTGGTATATCTCCCAAATCTTGCTTTGCCATCCACTTGCTCAAGTCCATCAAATATTTCAGGCGTTGCTTTACCTGTCTCTCTTTCCCTCTCTTCGTCCTGTGAGTATCATATTCTCCAAGTCCTGTTTCTTCATTACGTGTCACAGAAACTTCAGTTGTCTGTTCCTGTATGTATCTGTTATGTATTGTATGTTCCTGTTATGTATCTGTTTCCTTTTCGTTTGCATCGATTCCAAAACTTTGCTCACATGTTTGGTTCATGGCATTTTCAACATTCTTCTGTAGAGCAACATGACTGACTGACTTCTATGAAGGCTTTCATAGCCTAACATATGCGCTGATTCTTTTAGACGTTTAACTTTCTAGTTTTCTTCTATGTCCGGTATTTTCCATTCATTTCACTGGGGCTGATGACTATCCCCTTACCTAGCTACATAGGTTAGAAATTTTGGCTACTCTACACGTGATTGCTTCCATGGAAATACTTAAGCAACACAGAGGAAAAATAGCGGTGAGGCTAAGTGATTCTTTGGTACAGAATTGCAGGTAGCAAACTTATAATTCCGTTTGAAGTTAATATAAGGCGTCAATGTAAATATTGATAATTATTGTAATTCCGTAAGCATGACATTTTTAGAGAGTTGTATGAGATACGACTAAGAAGTTTTAAGTAAAAAAAGGTAGAATAGAAATTGCTACGTTAAATCTAATCTTAAAAAAAGGTTTCAAGGGTTTTAATGGAATTGTCTTCAACCTCTTCAGATTTTGAGTTCAACAGAAAAATCGGGTCTATCTTGAAACAAGATTTACACTACCGGACATAATTATTAGGCAATTCCAGTTTGTTTTTTTTTAAATGATGTAATTAATACTATTTTTAGTATTTATTGTCAAATTGATAATTCTAAATGACAATAGAATGGTTCTTTTGTCATTATTACTTTGCAAAATTTTACAAGGCAGCCAGGAAGCCTTTGCTCCGGTCAGCCAATAAGAAGAGACTAGCATGGGGAAGAGAGCACAAAAACTGGACACCAGAACAGTTCATTTGATGCACATGCTATTGTGCAGTACTAACAAAAGAACCATTCTATTTTCATTTAGAATTTTCTACTTGGCAAATAAATACTAAAATAGTATGAAATACATCATTTTTTTAACAACTAGGGTGGCCTAATAATTATGGCCGGTAGTGTATATGAAAATGAAAATATTAAAGCAAAAATGATCACGGTGAAGCAACAAAAAGAAACTTCTACAAGTATCAGCAATATTATTAGTCTTGACCTGGAATTTCGGTTTCAGTCCCATAATGAACACAACAGATAAGGAATGACATAAATTCTTGTTGATCAAAGTTGACTGGAAAGCAGGAGAGGTCTACAAGCGTGAAGTGCGAGAGAGAAGAAACTGTTAGCATAGAACCTACGATCACATCTAGCTAATTCAACTATAAATTGATGAGACCTAGCTGCCAATTTAGTTAGGTGTTTAAGTTCATTGGAACAATTACTATGAAAATATTCACAGAAAAAGCACGGGGAAGTTATGCTGCGGCGGTGGGAAAGTGATTGAAGCGAAATGTCAGAGGTATATGCAAATATGTGTTTAATATTCGTTAAAAGAATTGTGTTTTTTTTTTGTTTGAATTTTAAGAAACAGACAGCAATAAAAATATTATATAAAATATATTTTATTGCCTGTATCATGCTGCTTGTTTGAACTGTACAACATGTTTTGTTAAAAATCTGTCTTGCTTGTATAAGATTTTAGTTATCATATAATAACAGTCGATAATAAAGCGTTGCACACACACACACACACTCATATATATATATATATATATATATATATATATAAAACAGTCAGTTCATTATTTATGTACAAAGGAGAATCTGTAATGTGATTAGTCCCGACCTGGCAGCTCGACTCCTGCCACTTTCTCATTGACAGGATGTGGCTTCCCTCTGTCTCTTCTATAAATATTTTCATGGCTTCTACTCTGTCAAACTTAGGTCACCGGTGACCCCCTCCACAACAATTTACTCGGGCAACCAGACTGGCAAGAAGGTCCTACATTTTTACAGTTACATCAACCAAATGCAGTCGACAATTCTACTCCAGCGGCTTCTTTTGTCTGTCTAAAGCTTTAACTTTCTTTTGTAGCCCCTTTCACATCTGTGGCGGTATATATATATATATATGTACATCTATTCGCGGTTCATATATATATATATATATATATATATATAATCCTATCAATATATCTATCTACAATTATATATGGTAATTATTATTAATTATGCAACTTGATAGCTGTAAGGTTTGGTGCTAAAACTGTCTGATGATGGTGTTTTAGCACCGAAGCTTTATAGCTGTAAAGTTGCAGCATGCAATAATAATAATAATAATAATAATAATAATAATAATTACCATGTATTTATTTTCTACTTTAGTATTGAGAACTTTTTAAAGTAAATATAAAATTGTAGAATACACTTTCATTCGTAATAACTAGCAGCATAGCCAGGCGTTGCTCGGGTGTAATGAAAGCTTTAAAACTAATCCATGGTCCTGGAGCTCAGACTCAGCCTAAAGAATATTTGTGTGAAGTTTGGTGAGAATCGGATAAAAATTGTGGATTTGTATAAAGGACATACAGACAGATAAACAGACACACACACAAACATCTTGCCTTTCATATATATATATTATAGATTTTCTGCACTATTGCAAGAACTGCAACCTTGAAACTTCTGAATATCGTTTCTTATGTCTTTGTCTACGAGTGTATCAAATTTGATTAAAATCGGATTATTCCATCTATAACACGACTTTTTCGATTATAGATTTTCGATATTTATTGGGGGTACCTCGACACAAAACCTAGCTAAGAACACTCGCAGACACTTATAGTACAACTGTGCAAATTTTCAAGAAAATCGGTTCAGTCGTTTCGGAGTCTATAGGTAACGGACAGACACACACACACACAGACAAAATTTCATTTATAAATAAGTTTAGATAGATTACACATATTATTATTATCTACTATTATATACACTCTGATTGAGCACCCCGGAAGAGTGATAGATTTGAAAAACAGTAGCTACTCTGGCATGTACGCATCGCTCATTCAGTAATGAATTAGAATACTCTGGCTACTGGGTGTGTATAATGATAATATACAAGCTAAAAAGTCCGCCTTCCTCTACCGAGCGTCCATAGCCCAGAAGTAGAATCGCTGACTGACGCCAATTCGGTCGGGTTTCAAACCTGGGTTAAAAGCAATCAGAGTCTAACCATACTGATGAGCTGTGATACAGCGAAACAGATCTGTCTGCGGATGACTAGATATACATATTTCTTTCGTTTTAGGAGTTTGATAAAGACTTGAATAGTGAAATGCCTAATCAAATCTATTTTCAATTAAATACTGTTTGCCATTTGTTGAATTTCTTACATATATATATATATAGTCATCCGCAGACAGATCTGTTTCGCTGTATCACAGCTCATCAGTACCATTAGACATCCGATTGCTTTTAGCAAGGATTGAAACCCGAGCGAATTGTCATCAATGATTGTCATCAGTGGGCGATTCTACCTCTGATCTATGGGCGCTCGGTAGAGCAGAGCAGAATTTTATCGTGTGATATACCATGTAAACATACGCCAGTGGCTAAGAGTGTTCTAATTCATTATATATATATATCCGCAGACAAATCTGTTTCACTGTATCACAGCTAATCAGTACGGTTAGACATCGGATTGCTTTTAACCCAGGATTGAAACCTGACCGAATTGACGTCAGTCTGTCTGCGATTCTACCTCTATGGGCGCTCGGTAGAAGGAGATAGACTTTTTTAGCGTAGCATGTATCATACGCCAACAGCCAGCGTGCTCTAATTCATTACTGAATGAGCGATATATTTATATATAGTACGGTAAGGCTCACCTTTTACAAGGCCCGGTGGCCATTTTGGGTTAAGTGTTAAATTAGGGTGTATTTTGGGCAGATATAAGTGGAGGACAAAAATTAAGCCGAGCCTTAGAAATATTAAGATTGTAGTGATCGGAAACACACCTTCATAGGAGTCTGTTCCATAGAGCACTGTTCGAGTGAAACTTACTACTCACCGGATGAATGTTGAGGAAATATGAGTAGTTTGTCACTAAGTTAGTCACATGACCTGTCCTTGCTCTTAAGTTTTGAATTCGAGAAACCAGGGAATAGAGTTCGCCAGAGAATTTTCCGTGGAATTAGCGATAGACCAGCAGGGAGGTCTGCTACATTCCGCCCGTGAGGGAGAGGTTGCAAGGTATATATATATATATATATATATATATATATATATATATATATATATATGTATGTACTAGCAGTATAGCCCGGCGTTGCTCGGGTGTAATGAAAGCTTAAAAACTAATCTATGGTCCTGGAGCTCAGACTCCTTGGACTCCTTGGACGTTGGCACGAAAGACTAAAAATCAATAATTGTATCCAGTTAAAGCGAAACCGTAGACTGAAAGAAAAATGAATGGATGTAAGTCAAATTTTGATTTCTTCATATCGATATCAATTTTTCTGCACTATTGTAAGAACTGCAACCTTGAAACTTCTGAATATCGTTTCTTATGTGCTTGTTTATAAATGCATCAAATTTGATTAAAATCGGACCACTCCTTCTTTAACCCGATTTTTTGATTATCGATTTTCGATATTTATCGGGGGTACCTCGACACAAAACCTAGCTAAGAACACTCGCAGACGCTTATAGTACAACTGTGTAAAATTTCAAGAAAATCGGTTCAGCCGTTTCGGAGTCTATAGGTAACGGATACAAACACACACAGACAATGATGTGTTCAGTTTTCTTAAAATGTATACATATATATATATTGTATATTATACTTTAGAACATGTACAAAGTACAATCTACTACAAAATTGTACATTTTGTAGTTTGTACATGTTCTAAAGTATAATTTACAATATATATATATATATACATTTTAAGAAAACTGAACACATCATCTAAAGTGGTTAATAATTATAATTTATTTCAACGTGCTAATATTTCTTCAAACCACATTTTTGTTTGTTATATATATATATTTGCATCTTTTGTTCAATTGAGCGCTTTAAGTATTAGGTTCCTCGTCTCAGTTTTTTTTTCGACTAGTACTTTGACTAATGTTCAAGTGCTTAGATCGTTTCTTTTTTTGTTTTCATTTTTTCCCCTCCGCTATACTCGGTGTGTTTTTCCAGACCTGTTCAAAGATAAATTCACGGTCATATATATGTATATATATTACGAAACTGTGTGTAATTCGGCAGGATTCGAACCTGCGACCCCTATCTATATAGGGGAAGCTACCTATCTGCTATTTGATCTGGTAACGTCTTAGACCTCTCGACCACAAATAGCCTCCAATCTACACGAGGTTTTTATCAAGCCTATATAATACAAACTTCGATCTATCGTAAACAAACATGTCTGCTCTGAAATGTATCGTAATGTCAACAAATGTAAACATGTTACGGAAATCAGCGAATTTTAACGAAACTTGGTTATAAGCAACAGACAATTTGAAATGAATTGTTTGAACATTATTTTTTATCGATACTCGTATTTAAGTAAATATTCTGTTTTTTATGAAACAGTATTATATATTTATTTCTACCGACCTGATTATTTACGATAAAGTTTTATATATACTCATCCGCAGACAGATCTGTTTCGCTATATCACAGCTCATGAGTACGGTTAGACATCCGATTGCTTTTACCCGGATTGATATATATATATATATATATATATATATATATATATATATATATATATATATATGCACTTGATTAGTTAATGCTTAAGAAGCTTGTCCAGCAATTATGTATTGATAGTTTAATTTTAGTTTGTTCCACATTTGATCTTGTGCAAATTTAATTAGTGCAGTTATTTACAAGCTGGTCTTGTCGATCATTGCAACTAAACGCTAAGATTGCTCCACACTCTGTGTCCCACATCTCTGCTATTATCTTGTTTGATTCGACACTCATAGGACATATTGAAGCCAAGAGGAAAGCAAAGAGTAACCTACCTTATCAACCTTAGGTTAGCAGAATAGGGAGTAGGAAGGATACCAAAATTAAAAACTTGCTTAGAGCTACTAAAGACAGAACGTTGTGGAGTTTTATAATCACCCACGTGCTGAAGGGACACGGTACAGAGGTGTGTGTGTGTGTGTGTGTGTGTGTGTGTGTGTGTGTGTGTGTGTGTGTGTGTGTGCAAATTAGTCGTCCATAATTTATATAGTAAAACATTAAAAAGAATTTGAATGGATTTGCCGCAACCGATCCCATACAATTATTTGCATCTTTTGTCCAAATCAGTGGTTTCATTTTTACGTTTTAATTTATTTGCAAAACGACTGAGATTTGTACGAAACCACAAAAGAAAAGAAAAAGCTTCACATCCAGATTTATGGCTATTACGTCAAGTGGAACGCCGACGCTGTAAACAGGCGTTTACTGCCGCAACAACAACACAAAATACAAGCGAGTCAGTGACTCTTTCTCAGCACGATTTCGCCGCCATATTTGATTTGATTCTTTTTTGTTTATTCTCTCTGAAATATTTGTTCTTTAATACAATTTTTTAATGTTATTTCATCTGTTTTAGTTTAATATTTCGTTACAGTTAAATTCAGTCATTATTTATTTATTTTATTGTTTGCTTTTTTTTCTTTCTTTCTTTTTTATTTTATTTTCCTCCTTTTTTTCTTTCAATAGTTATTTCTTTTTAAGCCTATCTGTGTTCTTTTTCGTATTCTGCTTCTAATATTTACCTTTCTATTTTCATCAAGCCCACCACTTTTATGTTTTCTTATTATTATTTTTCTTTAATTTTCCTCCGTCTTTTTCTTTCTTACATACTTTTTGTCTTTCTTTTCATTTTCAGTTTTTCTTTGCAAATATTCTTTTATCTTTTATCGTCGGTTCTTTGTTCACTTTGGCTGTTTGCTCTTTCTTTCCTTCTTTCTTTCTCTCTTTCTTTCTTTCCTTCTTTCTTTCTTTTTCTTTCTTTTGCTCTATATTTTTCTTTCTTTTTCTTTCTTTTTCATTCATTCTCTCTTCATCTTTCTTTTTCTTTCTTTCTTTTTTCTTTCATTTTTCTTTAATTTTATTGGATATTTTCTTTCTTTCAGTTTCCTTTATTCTTATTCAAACATTTTTACAAGTTTTTCTCGTTCCTTGTCTTTTTCTTTCTCTTTTTCTCTCTTTTGCTCTATATTTTTCTTTCTTTTTCATTCATTCTCTCTTCATTTTTCTTTTGCTTTCTTTCTTTCTCTCTTTTTTCTTTATGTTTCTTTTTTCTTTCTTTTGTTTTTACTTTGTTTTTTCTTTCTTTCTATCTTTCTCTTTTTCTTTTTTCTTTAATTTTCTTTAATATTTTCTTTCTTTCTTTCTTTATCCAGTTTTCTTTTTATTCAAACATTTTCACAAGTTTTTTCTTGTTCCTTGTTGAGTTTTCTTTCTTTCTTTTTTTCTTTCTTTCTTTCTTTCTTTCTTTCTAAAACCTCGCGTTTGATTATTCCAAAATGACTGTAAGAATTTCACAGACAACTAAAAATTGTCACGTGTTGAAACATCTCACTTCAATTTTTAGCTAAACAGCGTGTTTCCTTTCAAAGTGTCATCTACAAATAAAATCATGTAAGTAAAAAATAAATAAATATCTCTCGTCATATGGTTTTTATCTGCATGGTTTTTCACGAAATGACATCGAGTCTTCCTCATTTTCAAGATGTTGCATAATCTTCATTTATGTTTGTAAAATATATCTTGTTTCCCGATAAATTTCTTTGAAAATTTTAATTTAAAATCCAAGAATTATATTCTAAATCACTCGTTTGTTTTGTGCAATTACCTCAGTTGTCTGCCAAAGAAATTCTCTTAACGACCGCTAGATAGCGTGGCTAAAAAAACAGTTTAAAAGAAAGGGGTGAGAACACACTCTCTTCTTTTTTCGTAACCGCTGGATGTTTTAGGGGCAGCACGTATCTAGGTTCCCTTCCAGGGAACATAGTCCCCAGCAAACCACGTGTGAGCAGTATATATACAATAACTCTACCAAACCAACATAAAAACCCTGTCTCGTCTATGTTTCTCAACATCTTAAACAGGATTTTACACACATCATAAGAATGAGGTCATCTCCCTTTCAATTGTCTCTTTTTATATTCTCCCTTTTTAGTCTGCTTAAGCAATAAAATTGTCGTTACTCGTATCGTATTGTTAGTCATTTAATTCTTGTCTAATCAATGATAGCAGTCTCAAATTACTCCACTATCTCATATTAATATTAATACACATCTTATTAATATTAATTAATTAATATTATTAATATTAATATCAATTAATTTTAACATACACTACCGGCCATAATTATTAGGCCACCTCAGTCTAAAAAAACATGATTTATTTTATACTATTTTTAGTATTTATTACCAAATGGATAATTCTAAGGCAGGTCGTGGTATCCTGTTATGGCTCCATTTCATTTTTTTTTTCTATCTTCCGTAACAACCCTCGCGTTACAGAGATAAAGTTCTCCTTGGTGTGTGGGCTGTTCTTAACAAGACAATTTTTTGTATATCTCTTAAGCTGGGGTTTCCAGGGATTCTTTCAATGTGCTGCTTTGTTCTATTTTTTATCATTCCAAGTGCACCTACTCTTACTGACACGATTCTCGTTTTCATTATCCACATTTTTTTTTCTATTTCAATTTCCAGGTCTCTATATTTTGTTCGTTTTTCAAATTCCTTGGTTGCTAAGTTGCAATCCACTGGACAAGCCAAATCAATTTTTTTTCAATCATATCACCACAAGCAAGGTGGTAACGCCACTGATGTGCAGGGAGCTACGTAAGAGTGAATAGATTGGAAAAGAGAAAGCCGGAAACCACAACCTAAACAGGGAACAAGGGATGAGCCTCTACACCTGTTCAATAGACGTGGGAGGAGTGTGAACCGGGCGATAGTTTAGTCGATCTACTCCAATTGAAAAATAATAAACAAAAAAAAGAAAAGAAAAGTGAAAAGATTGGAAAAGAGAAAGCCGGAAATCACATCCTAAACAGGGAACAAGGGATGAGCCTCTACACCTGTTCAATAGACGTGGGAGGAGTGTGAACCGGGCGATAGTTTAGTCGATCTACTCCAATTGAAAAATAATAAACAAAAAAAAAAGAAAAGAAAAGTGAAAAGATTGGAAAAGAGAAAGCCGGAAATCACATCCTAAACAGGGAACAAGGGATGAGCCTCTACACCTGTTCAATAGACGTGGGAGGAGTGTGAACCGGGCGATAGTTTAGTCTATCTACTCCAATTGAGTAAGCATATTTTCTTTTTGGTTTTTAACAATAATGTCCGGCCTATTTGCTTCAGGTTTCCTGTCTGTGTAGATGGTATAATCCCATAGAATGCTGACATCATCTATTTCTGTAACCGGTGCTGGGTGATGTTCATACCAGGATTTTGCACATTGTCCAGTTTAAATGTTGCCACACTCTATTGTGACGACTTTTATATTCATTTGGGGCAATTACAGAAGATTCTGAGATTAGATGGTCTATGTTATTCTTGGTATTTGTCACAGAACATGCATTTTGGGTCAACATTATCATGCATGATATTTGCCTGAAAGTTCCGAGTGAAAAGAATTTGGTCTTGCGCTACAATAATAAAGCTCTCGGTTTCAGACTTTAATCCAGATGCTCGTAACCATCGATGAGTATTAACTTTATCAGCATTGGGTTTATTAGCACGTTCTGGATATTGGCCATGCAGTGGTTTGTCTTGCCAGCGTTCTTTCATCTGTTCAAGAGCTTTATCCTTAGCTTTCTTTTTCATATTTTTTGCTGCAACAATTAGTTCTTGGGTTATGTATCGATTTTCTACAGAGTCTATTAAATGTAAATCTTCTTTGTATTTACTGCCTTCTTTCATTATTGAATATTTTTTCTGTTTTCATGTTGTTTGCCTAATTGTATCATCCGGTCTTTTTTAGTTTTTGCTTCGGGTTTGGCTCCAAGTAGGTATAATTGTAGTTCTTAGTCTCAGCCATGATACCATTTACTCAGATGACTTATTTAGCCTTCAAAATTCAGTTTACGACGAAAGAACTTATTTGATATCGATACCAGGAAATCAAAATTTGACTTACATCCATTCATTTTTCTTTCAGTCTACGGTTTCGCTTTAACTGGAAACAACTATTGATTTTTTAGTCTTTCGTGCCAACTTCCAAAGAGTCTGAGCTCCAGGACCATGGATTAGTTTTAAAGCTTTCATTACACCCGAGCAACGCCGGGCTATACTGCTAGTTCTTTGATAAATATTGAGAAACAACTGACCGTCTTGTATCAGTTTGCAGGGTATTGGCAACCATTGAATAGAAAACCCGCCATGAAAGAGTGGGCCAATATTTACATTGGAAAATATGCAACTTTTACAGAAAGAAAACTGCAAGAAATGGGCATGAGCACAACCCTAACCCGGTTACGGAGATCGAACCTGTAACAATTTTATGGGACTTTACAATACACACAGACAATCAACGCTAATCACCCAGACATTGTAATCAGAGGCAGCAAAAAGAAAATGTACCTTCTTCTTGGCAGTCTCTTTAAATTGTTATGTATCTTTGAAGATCATCAAGAAACTATAAAAATACAAGGACATTGAAATCGAAATTTAAAAAATACGTCACATGAGGACATCAACAATTCCCGTTGTACTTTGACCCCTCGGATTGATTGAAAAGATTCCAATAAACTCGTTGAAATGATTATTGGTAGACAAGACCTTAAAATATTACAAATAATTGTACTCGTAAGTAAAGCCCACACATTACGAAGGTGCAATATATATGTAATCTTGGGAGTTTTTCCCCTAAAAAAATATTCAGTGAAAAATGCCATTTCTGACCTTAGGTTGGGGCCCGGTAAGAAATGAATATACAACAGAAATCAAAAGAAATAATAATAATAATAATAATAATAATAATAACAACAACAACAACAAAGGATTGGATGATACAATTAGTAAGGCAACATGAAGAAAGAAAGAAAAAATATTCAATAATAAAAGAAGGCAGTAAATACAAACAAGATTTACAGTTAGTAGATTCTGTAGAAAAGCAAAACAGAAGCCAAGAATCAACAATTGCGGCAAAAAATATGAAAATGAAAGCCAAAGATAAAGCTCTTGAACAGATGAAACAGCGCTGGCAAGACAAACCTCTGCATGGCCAATATCCAGTACGTGCCAATAAATCCAATGTTGACAAAGTTAATACTTATCGATGGTTACGTGCATCTGGATTAAAGTCTGAAACTGAAGGCTTTATTCTTGCAGCACAAGACCAAAGTCTTTTCACTCGGAACTTTCAGGCAAATATTATGCATAATAATATGGATCCAAAATGCAGGTTTTGTGATAAACACCAAGAAACAATAGACCACCTAATCTCAGGCTGTTCTGTACTTGCCCCAAATGAATATAAAAATCGCCACGATAGAGTTGGGTAATATTTACATTGAACAATGTGCAAACACTATGGAAAATCTGTAAACAAACACTGGTATGAACATCACCCAGCACCGGTTACAGAAATAGAAGATGTAACCATTCTATGGGATTACACCATCTACACAGACAGAAAAATTGAAGCAAATAGGCCAGGCATTATTGTTAAAAACCAGAAAGAAAAAAACTTGTCTATTAATTGATATGGCTTGTCCAGCGGATTGTAACATAGCAACCAAGGAATTTGAAAAACTGTCAAAATATAAAGACCTGGAAATTGAAAAAGAAAAAATGTGGAAATTGAAAACAAGAGTTGTGCCAGTGATAGTAGGTGCACTTGGAATGATAATAAATGAAACAAAACAACACATTGAAAGAATCCCTGGAAACCCCAGCTTAAGAGATATACAAAAAATTGTCTTATTAAGCACAGCCCACACACTAGTGAGAAATTTGTCTATATAACGCTAGGGGTGATGGGAAAGATAGAAAAAACATGAAATGGAACCATAACAACACGTCACGACCTGCCTTAGGTCTTCCCGCAGACTTGGTTGGTAGTGCGACTATAGCAGAAATCGAAATATGAAAAATGACATAATAATAATAATAATAATAATAATAATAATAATAATAATAATAATATCAGGATGCTCAATAGTCACACACAACTGGAACTAAAAAACATCATGTCAGAGTAGGTCAATATCTCCATGTGAATATCTGTCATCAATACGGGATAAAAACAGATGCAAACTGATAAGAATATTGTCTGCTCCCTACAGCTGAGGTGTAGGGAGCAGACAAAGAAAACTTTTGCCCACTGTTAGTACCAAGTGACAAAAACATTTCAGGAAAGTTTATGGAAAACTAGATACAAAGACATGGAGAGGTAAATAATAAAATTATGGCATTTGCGCAACATTTCTCTCTCCACCTACGGGTTGAATAGCAGGACAGATTGGGTTCTATTTTCTTGGTTGGCATCCAGTCTACCTCAGGAAAAGATTTGCTAGTTAGACCAGAGGAAGTTCTTAAAAAAAACAAAAACACTACTCAATGCACAATCAAAACAACTTAACATGCCGAGCCAACGATATATTAAAGAACGAGATGTTCCTCAATTGCTTTCTACCCGGGTTTCAAGTAGTTTGTGAACAATTCATTTAATATATATATTAAATGAAAACGTACCTAGGTTTCTACCATGAGTGGTGTCTTCAGACGATTTGCAATACAAATGTGCACTGGTCTAATCTTATTATGACCAGAAACTAAGTAATCAATCAATCAATATATATATGAAATTGTGCGTGTGTTTATCTAGTTTATATATATATATATCACTTTCTCACAGCCGCAATGTGGATTCCCTGTGTCTCTTCTACAAATACTTTCACGGCTTCTGATCCAATGAACTTAGCTCTCTGTTGCCTCCTATATATGAATTTACCCGAGCCACAAAATTAGCAACTACGTCCGACCCTTTTACTGTGAAACCAATAAAATGTAAACTCAAATTCTACTCTAACAGCTTCTTTTCTCGCACTTCCCGCCTATGGAATTCCTTTCTATTTACTTGCTTTCTCAACAGCTACAATCTCCAAAAATTTAAATATAAAGTCAATAGTCATCTCCTATCTCACTGACATGCATTTTCTCTCTCTCTCTCTTACGCTCCTGTCTCCTTCCACTCCCCTCTCATCAGTATTCTCATCTTTCTCTTACCCACTTCCTGACGACCTCTGTAACCTGTCACTCTTTCTCATAACTTTTCTCTTATGTAACCCCCGGCTCATCAGTGGCATTAAACTGCCTTGCTTGGGGCGATATGATTATAAAAAAAAATGTATAACAAAGATTATATTTCGCCAAAAGACGATTGACCAGGGTAATTCTGGAAGGTAACATGTTCAAGGCAAGCATTGCAATACAGTGCAAAAAGATAAAAAAAAAGAATAAATAAGAAGTAAAATAGACTGGCTCGCTGTATCGAACCAGAAATCTTTCCTGTCAGAATCCATCTTGCACATTTATAAATCTACCATTCGTCCGTGAAGTGAATACTGATGCCATATCTGACCGGGTGATTCTGCTGTTCATCTCGAGGATCTCAACAAAATCCAAAGAAGGATCTGCAATGTAATCGATCCTGACTTCGGATCTCGACTTCAGTCACTTTCTCACCACCGTGAAGTGGCTTCCCTCTGTCTTTTCTAGAGATATTTTCATGGCAACTACTGTGACATGCATTTTTCCTTACTACCACGACCACTCGAATTTAAGCGTGGTGCTAGATTGTCATTTAGGTTCTACTCTTATACGGTTGAAGTAGTTAAATATAGCCGCCTCTTCTAATCTAACGGTTTCTTTTCTCGCACTTCCCGCTTGTGGAACGTCCTTCCATTTACTTGCTTTCTTGATAGCTATAATCTAAAAAACATCGAATGCAAGGTCAACTGGGATTTTCTATCCTCTTGAACTCCGTTGATCTTTTATCCTTTCTTCAATACCCCCCGTAGCCAGGCTTTTCTCTCGTTGTAACGCTTTTCGGACTAGTGACAGTCTCGCCTTGCTTGGGGCAAAATGATAAAAAAACATTGCTATTGATGGCATCAGGTCGTCAGCTAAGTATGTCAAAATAGAAGTTTTCCAAATTGTCTTATAGATTTATCATTCCGTCGGTTTTTTATCCGCTATTTCTCATCTATCAAATATTTCATCTCTTTCTCTTTTGCGCTCTCTCTGTGTCCTCTTCCTCTTTCTACACACACACACACAGATAGAGAAAGAGACATACACCTATATATATATATATATATATATATATATATATATATATATATTATATTTTAGAACATGTATATAATTTTTCTATATATATATCGAAGACAAAGGTACTGATGAGACATTGAAATTGCAATGTCGAAACAAATGTACTTTTGTCGTGGATATATATAGAAAAATTATGTACATGCTCTACAATATAATTTATAATAAATATTCACAGCTCTATATATTATATGTCGAGCACTGTTTTAAATTAATGTTTTGGACGTTGTAAGAATTCTTTCTTCGTTCTGTATTCACTCGGAGATATATATATATATATATATATATATATATATTATTTATAATATATATATATATATATATAAATAATTTATATTATTTATAATACATATATATATAAATATACATTTATATATATTAAAATATATACTCATATATATATATTATAAATAATATAAATTATATAATGTATATATGTGTGTGTGTGTGTGTGTGTGTGTGTGTGTGTGTGTGTGTGTGTGTGTGTGTTGCTCTTTCTTCATCACAAGTCATTTTTGTCCTTATCTTTTGTTGGTTTCTCTAACCGCTAACGCTAGGGCTCAATCCGTAAAATCATTCCCGCCTGTCTCTTCCCGCCAAAACTCATTGGTATGTGTAGATGGAGCGATCATTTCCCGCTGATGTAATTCAGTTACCACGCACCCGATTTACATTTTGTCAGTTTTTGCTTTTCACTTTTTTTTTGTCAAGCGAAAATGGTTAAAAGTTAACACACACACACACACACACACACACACATATATATATATATATATATATATATATATATATATATATATATATATATATATATAAAGAACTAAAAAAGATTGAGCATCCATACTTTCCCAATAAGTACACCACCACATGTATACATATATTTAACGGATATAGTTACAAAAGTGCGCCTCAGGTAGAGCAACGCTTAAAGACGAAGACTCGTAAAATATTGTCACCTTACTCGATCTTCACTGGATATTATCCAAGTGAAGATAGAAATAAGAATAATATATATATATACCTACGCACACATTTCTTCTTGTATAGGCTGCGGGTTCTTCAGAACGTTGGCCAGCATGGCTGTCTACAATTTGCTCTCATTTGTAACTCTTAATATTTTTTAATCTCTCCTAAGTCTTATTCTGCTATCAATTTACTCAAGCTAATTCTTCTTCTATGTGCCGAGTCATTTCATGACCTTGAAGATCATGACTCTCCACTATTTCTTGTTTTTTGTGTCCCGTAATAAATTTGGTCTTTTATCTCTCCTAAAACCCGTTCTTTCATAAATTTACACAAGATGATTCTTCTTCTTCTATGTGCAGTGTTCCTTCAGAACCATGACGATCATGACTCTCCACTATTTCCTGTTCTTTGCAGACTTTAATAAATTTGGACTTTGATATGTTCCGGAAAGGGGTATATATATATGATTCGAAATAGCTAAGTGGTTTTGGCAAATGTAACCGGATAGAACAATCTAGCAAGTAGCCGTAATGGACTCGTCGTAGTCGTATGGAGTATGTTTAGGCGTAGGCTTATGCAATAGGAGTAGTCAATAGGCCTTCCAATAGGCGTAGTCCTAGGTGTCCTCACCTTAGTCGGTATAAATGGATAACACCAGACAATCATATTACTGTGAGGGGGGAACCAAGGTGTATGCATATTCATAACATTAGGCTTTCTTTCTTAAACAGTGTTCCCCCATCCACTTTACCAAGGTCGCTAGGTATATTAAGAGTTGTTATCATCTGTAATTCTTACCTGCAATCAGTCATGTAAATATTTGAAAATGTGAAAAGTTGAAGGAATATATGGCATCTGTCGAAGAACCGAAAAACTTTTAGATTATGATTCTCCACAATTTTCTGTCCTTCGTACTCCTTCATAAATTCGGCCTGTTTGTTATATCGCCTAAAAGGTGTTTCGTTATCCTTTTACCCAAGTTCGTTAAGTAGATTATGTGTTGGTTTTCTCTGTCCCTCTAGCCTTCAATCTGTTTTCGATATTATTGAAAAGGTGACAACCTGAGGAGATATCTGGCCTTTTATGGAGAACTGGAAAATCTGGATAATGACTCACAACCATTTTCTGTCCGTTTGAGCCTTTAATAAATTTGGTGTTTTTCTTATCTCTCCTAAACATTATTCCGCCATCCATTTACCTAAGTTCGTTAGATTGATTATCCGTTGATTTCGTCAGTTACTTTTGACTCCAAACTGTCCTCTAAAAATTTGAAAACATCAAAAGTTCAGGAAATATCTTACATTTTTCCGGAGAAATGGAAAATCAGTGGATCGTGATTCTCAACCATATCATGCCCATTGTAGTACTTAATAAATTTGTTCTTTCTGTTATCTCTCTTAAATAGTGTTCAGCTATCCATTTACCTAAGCTCGCTAAGTAGATTGATAGTCGTTTTTTTCAGTCCGTTTTGCCTTCAATCTGAAATTTCCTTTTCCGTTCTGTAACAACGTGATAGCTCTGATCACAACAGCGATGTCTTTCTCTCCACTCGTAATAATTGATTCTAAGAATTAACATTGTGGCTGAAATAGTTGAAATAGGAGTTCCTTCTTCAGGCAAATATTGGTGTCTGCAGAATATCCTTGCTCTTAAATCGCATAATTATTACAGATTTTATTCTACTGCGTGATTAGAATAATGCTTGGTTCATATGGTCATTCTTGTGGATAGCTTTAATGTTAAATTATTTGTTCAATGTAGCATGACATATAGAAAGGGTAAGAGTAACACAACAATAAAAATTCAGGAAATGTCTTTCCTTTTTCCGGAGAACTGGAAAACCAGTGGATCGTGATTCTCCGCCATATCCTGCTCCCTTAGTAGCGCTTAATAAATTTGATCTTTTCGTTATCTCTTCTATACCGTATTAAGCTTTCTATTAACACATGCTTTGTTTGGAAAATATAACATTCTTATATTTTTGGACCATACATAAAAATAATAATAATAAAACTCATATTTAATTAAAAATAAAAAACATGTCTTTGATAATAGCTAAATAAATAACTGAATACGCTCAGTATGCAGAACTTTTGACCAGTTTTTACAAGGAAATTAATACTGAGTATCAGGAAGAGCCAGCTGAAGTTCCTGGGACATGCAATGAGGAAGGAGGGCTTGGAGAACTTGATACTAACAGGCCAGATAGAGGGAAAAAGAGACAGGGGAAATCAACGGATAACATATTTGAAGGACCTAATCAGGTGAATGATGGAACGTGGGTTGCATGGTGTAACAGGAGAAGACGTGCTAAGAACCACCAGGGATAGGGAGACGTGGAAAGCCATGATCGCCTACGTCCTGAAAGAACAGGGCACATAAAGAAGAAGAAAAGAAGAAGAAGAAGAAGAAGAAATTACAGAAAAAGACACTTGCACAAAAACGAGAAAAATTATATAAAAAAGCTTAATTGTCAATCGACTTCTATGAAACATATATAAAATATGGATTGCTGCCCAAATACACAATATATATATAATACCTGCCATAATTATTAGGCCACACCAATTTCTTAAAAGCAATTATGTATTTCATACTATTTTTAGTGGATAATTCTAAATGAAAATTGAATGGTTCTTTTGTTATTATTACTTTGCAATATTTTACATGGCAAGGAAGCAAAGATGAACTAGCCGAATCACCCTAAATTTTCTTCATTCTTTCATTGATGAAACTGCAATATAGGTAATTATTAAATATTTATCAATCCATTTGATGCACATGTCATTGTGCAATATTAACAAAAGAACCATTCTATTTTGGTTTACAATTATTCATTTAGCAATAAATACTAGGTTAGGTTAGGTTAGGTAGGTTAGGACTTCTAGGCCTCACGGCCTCTCGTGTGTCCCTTCTTAAATCCCCTCTTCCCTCTCTTAGCGTTGTGGCATGGCCGAGATGGAGAGAAAATAAATTATTTCCATCTCTAATCAAACTCATATTTTAATTTTAATAGTGTCTTATCCTTTTCAATAAGGCTTTTAAATTCCGTAAGAGTTTTTGCCAATTTTATGTGTGATGGTAGTGCATTCCAATACTTTGTGACTCTGTTGCAAAAAAAGTTTTGTCTAATATTAGTTCTACTGTGCTGGGTTATTATTTTTAATTCGTTGTTACGTGTTCTAGAATAGTCAGACATAGTGAATAAATTCTTATTAGTGTGGTCAGTAGAATGGAATATCTTGAAAACATTTATCAAGTCCCCCCTCAGTCTTCTATATTTCAGTGATGGTAATTTCAATTTTCCTAACCTATCCTCATATTTAATAAATTTTAACGACGTCAACAATTTTATTGCTCTTCTTTGAACTCTTTCAAGTAGTATGAAATACATCATTTTTTAAAATCACTGGGATGGCCTATTAATTATGGCCGGTAGAGTATGTTTTGTTTCCTTGCCTTCTAATAGTTTGCAAAGTAATAATAACTAAAGAACCTTTCTATTTTCATTTGGCAATAAATACTAAAAATATTATGAAATACATCATTTCTTAAAAAAAAAAAAAAAGCTTTGGCGGACCTGACGCAGACTACCACAACGTTTAATTTCGTTGTTTTTCATTTTTTTTTTTTTTACTTTTTTTCAGCGCAGTCCTAAGTATTACTTCCTTAGCATTAACAAAAAAATTTTGAAAAATTTTAATATCTAAACATTTTCTGGTGGTGGGGATCAATTTCTCATACAAAGTTTATCGTAAATCGAGCCTCCATTTTGAAACCAGTCGCCGGTACGACATTACCGTCACCTGTTAATTTGTTCATGATCAAATTTTTTTGACTTTTTTCAGTGCAATAATATCTTTTACACCTTAAACCTTACGAATGACAAAAAAAAAAAAAAAATTGCAAAAATTTCAATATATAAACAATTTTAGTGGGGGACCAGTTTCCTGTACAACCTTATAGTGGACTGAAAATGGAGGATCGATTTACTACAACGTTTATGATTAACTGACCCCACAAAAAATTTGTTTAAAGTTTAATTTTTCAAAATGTTTTTGATAATCTGAAAGTTTAAGTAACAGTTGATAGAACTGCGGTGAAAAAAGTAAAAAAAACAAATTAACATAAACAAAGCGACCCCAACGCGAATGGATTGAAAATGGAGGCTCGATTTACTTTAACGTTGTATGAGAAACTGACCCCCCCCCACCCCCAATTTGTTTAAATATTGAAATTTTTCAATTTTTTTTTTTTTGATAATCGGAAAGTTTAAGTACTACTCGATAGGACTGCGCTGAAAAAAAATGTAAAAAAGAAATAAAAAACAACGAAATTGAACGTGGTGTTAGTCTGCTTCAGGTCCGCCAAAACTTTATAATAAAGGTCAGTCCCTGTGGTTGGCGAATAGTATCACTAACATGTTTGGCTTTTGCATTTCCTTTACCATATTGGAAGTGCCAAACTCTCGATACTACAAGGAAATAGGAACGTCAACATTTGGCAAATTTATGTTAGTTCCTTTTCTATGTGCAACCCATTAAAGACTTTTTCTCACATTTCTTCACAAAGCGCAAACTGGAGGTTATCCTAAACGATAACTCTTCTTCGACTTTCGACATAAATGCGATGGCCACCGGGACTCCATCCTATTTTGTTCTTAATTTTTATCAATGTCATTCTGTATGTCATCAGGTTCTGACTGCAGAATTGGCTCCTGTTTTAATGGTAAATCAGATAGTTTCGATAATATCAAGTCGGCATTTGATCGCGAAAAATTACCTTTAATCTGTTGTTGATTAAGACAAGAAACGAAAATCGTCTCTTTTAATGGCACAAGATAAAATTTTATTAGCCTTCATCAGCAACCCTCAGAAGAGTAACTGTACCTTCTCGTTCTAAAGTTTCCCATTAATATGATTTAGAATGATTATATCGTCAACTTCTAAGTCTGTGGTTAAGAACGTTGGTCCATTGTGTAGTTGCGAGCAAACATTTTGTTTATATTTCTGAGATATTGTAATTATTTCCACTATTTACATTGTTCGAACTGTTGTCCTCATCCTTGTTGCCATATTCACTTTCAATATATTTCTATATTTCTGAGAAGAAGCATTGTAATTATTTACATTGTTTGGGTTGTTGTCCTTATCTTCGTCGCCAAATTCACGACGTTTTAGTTGTTGTATATATATACAGCGAAACAGATCTGTCTCTGGATGACTATATATATATAGGTAGGTTTGTTGGCTCTTGCTTAGATTTTCTGTCTTTCTTGCTCTACTTTCGTATTGAGCGATTTAGTGTTAAGGTTTTCGTCTTGGTTTCTTTTCTTTCCTACGAGTATTTGACCTTTGTTCATGTGCTTCGTTTGTTTCTTTTTTTACTTCCCCTCCTTATCTATCCGAGTTCCTTCTCGGTGGGTTTTTCAAGACGAACTTAAATACAGTATAACTATTACTAGTATTAGCAGAATTATTTTTGTTACTATTAATATTGTTATAATTATTATATATATATATCCGAGTGAATAAGGAACGAAGAAAAAAAAATTTTTACAACGTCCAAAACATTAATTTAAAACAGTGCTCAATATAAAATATATAGAGCTGCGAATATTTATTATAAATTATATTTTAGAACATGTACAAATCTTTTATATATCCACTACAAATCGTACATTTGTTTCGACATTGAAGTGTGAGACATTGTAATTTTAATGTCGAAACAAATGTACGATTTATTGTGAATATATATAAAAATTGTACATGTTCTAAAATATATATATATATAAGAAAAAGTGTGAAAAGCCCTGAATGTTTTGTTTAAAGAGTAGATTTATTGTTGTTATTATCATTAATATTACTTGTATTTTGTATGATATATTAAGTGTCCATAATGATAATTGTGTCGTTATACGTTTCAAGTCTAAAGTTGATTCTCTTCAGAATAATAAATTCGTGACTTCACATATCGAGATCCGTTTTTTTTTTGTTTTTTAAACAGATCTCGATATGTGAAAAACAGAAAGCAGATCACACTCTTTAGACTTGGTTGGCAACCTGTCTAGGTGAAGGTCTACTTTGGATACAAACTCTGAGAATGGCTGTCATGGGACACATTATGTGCTCCCCTGTTCTGTATTCAGTTCTTCTTCACAAACCTCCATCACTCCAATCAAAATCATCTCTGCGGTGTTTTCTGACTGTTCAGTTTCTTGAAGTTTTTCTTATGCATCACATAAGAAAAACGCATTCTAATTTAGACAAGCTGGCCAAATTTCATCATTAGCAGTCCGGGTTATCTTACAGGAACGATGCAAATCATTGAAGATAAGACGCCTTATCATGGCGTCTCGTCGGGTATGACGCCATCGAATGGGTGGCAGCAAAATGTGAAATGGGAAGAAATTTAAGCAAATTAAAAGAAGCGGCTGAAAAGAAATTGAGAATCGAATTAGGCTGATTAAAAAGTATATTGTATGTATGTCCTATAGAATTAATTTTTGTATAGATATATAAGGATATTATTATATAAAATAAAAAACAAAAAAAAACATCCCACATTAAATAGCCTTTGCTACATGAGACGCTATTTTAAAAATATTTTGTTGTAGTGCAATGAATATCGGCTCGGAATGATGAATCTGAAAGCAAATTTCGAATTCCAGTCAAATTTGTTTAATTCACCTACGCACAAATATACTTGGGAAAAATATTAACCCATCTCTTCTCCCTCTAGTTATGGGTTAAATTGCAGGACAGATTGGGTTCTATAGCCTTAGTTGGCAACCAGTTCACTGCAGAAACCTACTGCCGTATCCCGTATTTCACTTAACTGACTGATAAAATAATTCGATAAATTTACGTTTTAACTCCCGACGGCTTTTCCCCTTCAAATTTATCCAAAATAGCATTATCTCTGTGCAAATATATATGCTGAACTCAAATCTAAATGTCCATAAAAAAACGAACTATATCTCGCACTTTTTCTCTCCCGTAACTCTCACGAAGTCATGTAATTAACTGCAGAATGACGTTCTACGTAGGCAACAAATTTCGATCGATTTTTGGTCGATTTTCTTCCTTTACTGAAACTTCCGGCGATGTACTTCATGTCATGAAAGTTATGCGCTATTGTATTTCTACGCTTATTACTTTCATGACAGCAAGTACATCACCGGAAGTTTCAGTAAAGGAAGAAAATCGACCAAAAATCGACAGAAATTTGTTGTCCCAAAGTGGCAGCCCGACTCCAGGCATAGAAATTTACTATAAAAATTTAAACATTCTTTCTTGGTTGACTTGAACAAAAATGGTTCAGACGAGATCTTGCTTCTGACTTGTATACGTGATGACTAGGGACTGCAATGGATATCGGCTCGAAATGACAAATCAGAGGGCCAAGTTCCAGTTCCAGTCGAGTTAATGATATTCTCTGATGCACGTAAGTGTTTTACACACGACATCACTTACATGATCCGCGTATATCTTCTTTATGTACACTGTTTCTTCAGGACGTAGGCGAACATGGCTCTCCACAATTTCCTGTCTATTGTAGCTCTCAATACATTTTGTCTTTTCATTATTTCTCTTGGACCCTCTTTCACCATTCATTTAATTAAGCTCATAAAGTAGGTTATGTTTTACTCTGTCTCTCTTGCCCTTAATCTGTTCTGTGGGTATCAAATTTTCCAAGCCTTTCTTCTTCTTCATTCTGTGCCTCTGAAACTTTAACTGTCTTTTCCTAAAGTTAAATATATTTTCTTTTGTTTCCATTTTTCTCCAAAACCCCTTGTTGCTTCCTAGAGCATTGAAAAATGATTTGATGCAGACAACTAAATCTTGTCTGACAACATACAGTCGTCATCCAGTTCTTGAAAATGACTGAGGTTATAGAAAATACTTGAATGAAGGTAGCACAAGTTACGGATTCTAGACAATGTTTTTGGAAATTTTGATTTTGGTTGTATAAAATAAAATGACAAAATACTATAAAAATTTAAACAGTTTTTGTCGGTTGAATTTAACAAAAATTTTTTAGATTAGATTTAGTTGCCAAATTGTAAATGTAATGTCTAGGTAATGTACTCGATAGCGTCTCGGATTAAGAAACCGAAGAGACGAGTTCGAATTCCAGTCGAGTTAGTTTCATTAACTTATGCTCAAATACCCTTGGGAAAATTGTGAATTAATCTTTTCATCTCATCCCATCTCTCCCTACTCTTGAGTAAATAATATTACAGACTACAGACTTGCTCAGCAACTTGCCTAGGAGACGGAACACTCTAAATTCAAACCAGCCCGGGCTCAAACAGGTTATCTTGCCCAAGACAACCATGAATGCTGCTAAGATTGCATTACATCTGATGACTCTCTGACTCTAAAGAGTTACGGAACATGGAATCGTGATAAACCGTTGGTGGATTGTCATGTGTTTTTATTTATTATTTAGGATAGATTTTAATAACTTTAGTACTGATTTTCAAGGTTGGCAGTTCCTTCATTTTTACACTGAATTTCATGCAATGCAAAGCTCGAGTGTCACTAGATATGTTAAAAATGACAATGATGAATGCGGTACATAAAATTTAGAGAATGGAGAAGAGAGAAGTGTTGAGAATTAACTTTAAGATATCAAGATTGTAGCGTTCAAAGTAGGAAACACGTGAGCGGATGTTCAACAAAAAAAATGACAGGTTCTTTTTGAAAAAACTGTCCTAGAGAAACATAGAGGAAATAACTGTTACAACTCTGTAAAAATAGACAGGAGTGTCCTAGCTATAAAAGTCTGAACTGTTAAAGTAACGAATGGAGCGCTCATCTGAACTTCGAACGCCTCGTCTCTAGAAAAGAGGTTGTAGAATGGAAAACAAGTTCTTACCTATAACAACACTTAAACGAATTTTTAATCGTATCAAGTCAGGGAAGTGGTTACATCCCAAGTGTGGCAGCGACACACCATTTTTTGTTGAGTCTTCTAATCTTAAAACATTGAGTCGGTTACTTAATGAACCGCTGTAATATATGGACTCTTATTACGGCATCTTTAACAATAGATTTTATGCGTCATTCGACAGGATTCGAACCTGCGATCCCTATCAACATAGGGGAAGCCACCAAGAGATGTTGATAGAGGTCGCAGTTTCGAATCCTACCGAATGACGCACATTTTCGTACAAAATTTTTCGTAAATAATCAGGCCGGTATAAATAAATATACTGTTTGACTAAAAACAGAATATCTACTCAAATACGTGTATCGACTGAAAATAATGTTCAAACAAATAATTTCAATATGTCGGTTGTTAAAACATTTCGTTAATCTTCGGGATTTTCCGTAACATTGTATGTTTACATTTGTTGACATTACGATACATTTCAGAGCATAGATGCTTATTTGCGTAGAATCAAAAATAGATTGTATGTATGAATTCCACTTGAGACCTGGATTGAATTGGATGCCTACTCGAAGGATGTGAGTTGTGGAACAAGAAAACGGAGAGCCAAGTTCGAATTTCAGTTGGATTCCTTCCATTCACTTATACGCAAATACCAATGCGAAAGATAGTAATCTATCTCTTTTTTCTGCAGCTATGGATTAAATAGCAGGACGAATTTGATTCTATAGCCCTGTTTGGTCACCAATCTAACATAGAAAGTAATGGCGATCTTCTGCGGGAAAATCTTCTGCCCAATCAGTCATGTCTCTTCGAGACATGATCGCCCCAAGCGTGTATCACGTATGTCACTTAACTGACTGACCTATTAGAACAACGAAGAATCATTTCAGGTTTTAGTTGGTCGGCAACTTTTAGTGGAGATTCTTTCGGCTGGATATACAAATCCTGAATTGGACAGGAGTTGATAATGTCAGCAAATCCTTTTAACAACTGACTACTCTCTTCCCAAAACCTATTTTATAGTGGCTAACACCTAATTTGCATATTTCTAGAATCATTTAGAATTCTCTAGATTATACTGGAATATTCTACAATCTTCCAAAACGTTCTATTCCTAATTTCTCTATTTAGCAACTACTTCAGGAATTAAAACTTTTTTGTAATAACAAGTAGGACTCAATAGAATCTCTTACTATAACTTTTTAAATATTATTAATATTATTTTTTAATATATAAATGCATCCTCGTAAGAAAAGACATCTAAGCCTGAGGAGACGTCCGCAATGGGGATCAGTTAGCCGCACTTGTAGACAGTGATCTTTTGATGCGAGTAGCCAGTCATATATTATGTATTGCTAAAGAATGTTAGCAATAACTATCATCTGTGAGTCGGGTTTTTAGAAAGTCTATGAGGAAATTTTGTAGGGACGGTGGAGTGATGTATGACAAGTATTACGGCAAGGATTGCGGAATCGGAGAACCGAGTTCGAATTCCAGTTGAATTTATTGCATCCACTTACTTAGGTGTGAATCTATCCCTTCTCTTCACAGTAATGGGAAAATAGCAGAGCAGACTGGGTTATATACCTTCGGTTGGCAACCAGTCTATTGCAGAAAGAACTGGCAATCTAGTAAGGGAAAATTCCCAAACGCTCTCTTCCAACATGACTTGAGCCAGCATGGAAGAGTAAGCTCAAATGATTAACATGAGAATAATATCTCATGTTGATATGCAATCTGTAACAATGGGGAGTAACCTACTGATGATAATGAGAAAATTTTATACATTATTTTTTACTGTCCGTTATTATTGTTAAAAATCAAAATGATTCCATTATTTTTCATCATTTCAAGAAGAGCACAATTTAAGAAAAAGAAAAACCATTTTTTCGACTTCATTTTGTACAAAGACTTTTATTTAAAAAAAAAAAAATTTATTCTTGCATACAATTTTTTAACATACTTGAAAAAGACAGACGTAATGTCGAAACATTATCAAACGTTGTTAAACACTGAGTTTTTTTTCTTGATTCTTAAAGAGCGCTCTTTTCTACTTATTATTATTATGTCATTTTTCATCATATTTCGATTTCTGCTTTGGTCTCACTACCAACCAAGTCTGCGGGGAAACCTAAGGCAGGTCGTGGCGTGTTGTTATGACTCCATTTCATGTTTTTCTATCTTCCCTATCATCCCTAGCATTACATAGATAAAGTTTTCCTTAGTGTGTGGGCTGTACTTAATAAGACAATTTTTTGTATATCCCTTAAGCTGGGGTTTCCAGGGATTCTTTCAATGTGTTCTTTTGTTCCATTTTTTATCATTCCAAGTGCACCTACTATCATTGGCACAACTCTTGTTTTCAATTTCCACATTTTTTCTATTTCAATTTCCAGGTCTTTATATTTTGACAGTTTTTCAAATTCCTTGGTTGCTATGTTACAATCCGCTGGACAAGCCATATCAATTAATAGACAAGTTTTCTCCTTCTGGTTTTTATTATTATTATTATTATTATTATTATTATTATTATTATTATTTGATTTGTGCTATGATTGCACTACCTATCAAGTCTGCAGGAAGACTTAAGGCAGGTCGTAGTGTGTTGTTATGGCTCCATTTGATGTTTTTTTTTTTATCTCCCCTAACATCCCTAACGCTACATAGACAAAGTTCTTTTTAGTGTGTGGGCTGTACTTAACAAGACATTTTTTGTATATCTCCTTCATATTATTATTATTATTATTATTATTATTATTATTATTATTATTATTATTCGACATTTCCTGTTGTTTTTATTGTTGGAGTTGTTTTCATGAATATTATTCCCTCAGTAAGTATTTTATCGTTTAAACCCCATTAATGTGTCCTTGACTTATTAACTTTAGTTTTGTTGCTATACGTAGTGTTAGAATTAGTATTAATTGTATTTGCATGAGAAGTATTGCTATTAATATAATATCGTATACTTTCATCGAATTTCCTTGCGATTAGCCTTTCTAGGGCTGCCGAAGATGTTAAAGATGATGGTGATGCCAACAATGCTATTGTTGTTGCTATGGCTGGGGCGGTTTCAATTTGTATGCGTCCTGCATATCCGTCCTAATTGATGTTATTATCATTTTCAGGCGTGTTTCAATTATAAAACGCAAAGACTCTCGGTCTCCTCTTGGGTTTGGTCCGTACCGGGTGGGAACGGAAACGATGCGATCGAAACTTCTAGTTTACTCCTTCCCCCATCTAACAAACAATTCCCCAGTCGTAATCTAGGAAAGGAACGAGGGACAAATAGCATTTGAAAAAGGTTTTAGGCGCATAAATTTGGGGGTTGGGGTGAGGATGCGTCAAAGTTAGAGGTCTCTGTCTTAGTGCAATTTTTAAAATCATTTTCGAGCAAGCTGTAACCAAATAAAAAGAACGGAGTAATTAAGGAAGTGTTGATACCAGCAGCCGGGATTTCAGTTTTCGAATACCATCAAAATGGGAATAAAAAAAATTGGCATGTTTAATATTTCATCCGAAGCAATTTTATTTCTGAATAATTTTCTTGAGAAAAGAGTTGACACTGAATAACTTTTAAGCTATGAAATCTACATAAAGCAGATCTGTCTCGAAAGCAATTTAACCCCGAAAAACCGGTTGCGCAGGCTTGATGTAACTTAACGACGGAACTAACGGGACTTTATCGTTGAATTATTTAGCGGTCAGACGCAGTTAAACGAGCTTGCGTATTGCGTGTCATTTATTATGACATATTCAAGGATTTTTTGTCAATAAATCGCATTATACCATTTATTTCTACGGAATTTACTAGTACCATGTAACCTAATACAACCTGCTGCATGGACGAGTCATCAGACACTAAACCGGTTCCTCCACCAGGATTTTTTGGCGAGTAGGGAAGTGTAATATATTACTTTGAACGGCGAATGTACTTGACAGGTACATCTGGTCGTAGGTAAAGTCGACAAAATGACAAGAATCTAATTGACAGATATGTCCGGTAGTAGATGGTGTCAACAAAGTGCGACGAAAAAAAAAAAGCGACAACCAGCTTGAAAAACAACAGACAGCTGCGTGTGACTGACAGATACAACTGAGAGTCTGTAATGTGATCGATCCCGACTTGGCAGCTCGGATACAGTCACTTTCTCACCGGTGCAATGTGGCTTCCCTGTGTCTCTTCGACAAATACTTTCACGGTTTCTGCTCCGATGAACTTAGCTCACTGGTAGCCCCTATATATGAATTTACTCGAGCCACAAGATTAGCAACTAGATCCCACCCATTTACTGTGAACCAATTAAATGTAAACGCAATTTCTACTCCAACAACTTTTTTCTCGCACTCCCCGCCTGTGGAATTCCCCTCCGTTTACTTGCTTGTCCGACAGCTACAATTTCCAGGCGTTTCAATGTAAAGTCAAGAGTCATCTCCTATCTCGTTAACTTGCATCCTTTCTCTCACGCTCCTGTCTCCATCCACTCCACTCTCATCAGTATTCTCATCCTTCTTTTACCCACTTCCTGACACCTTCTGTAAACTGCCACTCTTTCTCATAATTTTCCTCCTGTG
Organism: Ascarosepion bandense; assembly: GCA_037127315.1. Taxonomy (NCBI): domain Eukaryota; kingdom Metazoa; phylum Mollusca; class Cephalopoda; order Sepiida; family Sepiidae; genus Ascarosepion; species Ascarosepion bandense. The sequence goes on along the minus strand of JBBBDQ010001282.1, from coordinate 824,785 downwards.
TAATCCCCTGCACAACAGTGGCAGTAAAATGCCTTGCTTGGGGCGATATGATTATAAAGAAAGACAAAACATCTGGCTGTAAATAAATTCAACAAAGCGATAACCCGAAAAAATATTGTGTGGGAATTTTAACAATATATAAAGTCTAGAGATTTTGTCTGAAGAGACAGAGAAAACTCCCGCTGTCTTCCGACTTCCGACGGCTCCTTCTTGTGCGTGAACTCTCCCCGACTGCTCTACTGCTCCATACAAGCGTCACTAGCGAAGAATAAAAAAATAAGATCATATTTTTATACGTGTTAATCGTTGTTTGTCCAGATCCACCATCAGTATATAACAGTAGCCAAACACCCAGAAGGATTAAAAACAAGACCTGTCAACAAGTGGAGCAATATTCTTATATTCTTCTAGCACAATGGGGTAGAATAGGCTCCATGCTAGGCACATTCGAGCGGACCACCCCAATTCTCTCTTCATTCCATTTGTGAAAAGTAAGTTCAACTCGAGCAGCCCATTACCGCGAACCACTGTTCTGAGGAACGTACTCCCAAGACGATGTTTTCCCAATCACTATAAACTTAATCAGCTCACGTCTAATGTTAACCCCTATTTTCTCCACATATCTGCATAAGCTGTGCCTCTTACTTTGAAACCCTTCTAGCTCGAGTTAGAAAGTTGAACCTCACTGTAAAAAAATTTAATAAATGGTCTGAATGCTGCTAGTAAGGTGATGACAAGGTATCGCTTGGACGGATCGAGATGAGGTGGTCCTATACAGTAGTCAAAAGCCAGGGCGGAAGGTTCCATCGATAGAATCAACAGCCACGCGACTGTAAACAATTAATACGAAATTTAACACTATGCATAGCAAGAAAAAATTAATTTAAAATGTCAAGGACACATTAATGGCGGTTACAAGGATGGAATAATATTCAAGACAAAAACAGCAACAATTAGAAAAATAAGAAACGTCGAATAATAATAATAATAATAATAATAATAATAATAATAATAATAATTGAAAACAAGAGTTGTGCCAGTGATAGTAGGTGCACTTGGAATGATAAAAAATGGAACAAAACAACACATTGAAAGAATCCCTGGAAACCCCAGCTTAAGAGATGTACAAAAAATTGTCTTATTAAGTACAGCCCACACACTAAGGAAAACTTTATCTATGTAATGCTGGGGATGATAGGGAAGATAGAAAAACATGAAATGGAGCCATAACAACACGCCACGACCTGCCTTAGGTCTCCCCGCAGACTTGGTTGCTAGTGAGACCAAAGCAGAAATCGAAATATGATGAAAAATGACATAATAATAATAATAATAAACTCGCTTATTAAGTGGAATTCGAAAAACTGTCAAAATATAAAGACCTGGAAATTGAAATAGAAGAAAATGTGGAAATTGAAAACAAGTATCGTACCAGTGATATTGGGTGCACTTGAAATTATAGAAAAATGTAACAAAAAAAAAAAAAGACATTGAAAGAATCCCTGGAAACCCCAGCTTAAGAGATATACAAAAAGTTGTTTTGTTAAGTATAGGCCACACACTAAGGAGAACGCTAGGAATGTTAGGGAGATATGAAAAAAACATGAAATAGAGCCATACCAAAAAAACCGCTTTCGGTTTTCCTGCAATCTTGGTAGGTACTGCGACCATAGCAGAAATAGATTTATAATGAAAAATGACATCATAATAATAAACTGTAAAGGCGAGACATTTTAAATAATAAACTGAAAAGGCGAGACATGGTTGTTGTTTGAACTGAATAGGGATGGGCTTCATCTAGTACTACGCGTTTAAGACACGCTACGCATAAATGAACAACAGTCAGGATTGTTTTTTTTTTTATAAGCGTTTCACCCTGAGCAAGGCATTTCACTGCCACTACTGCGCAGGGGGCTACATAGAGTGGAGGAAGGATGGTTGAATATAGGAAATGTCAGAGGGTGGGTGATAGGCGGGTAAGGCTACCGAGAATGAGGGTTGTGCAGATGAGAGTTTTCTGAGAATAATTGGAAGTTAGTGTGATAGGAGGTGTCTATTGACCCTACATTTAAACACCTGGAAATTGTAGCAGGAAAGCAGAGTTGCGGAAGGGAGTTCCACAGGCGGGAAGCGCGAGAAAAGAAGCTGTTGGAATAGAATTTACGGTTACATCTTATCTGTTTAACTGTAAAAGGGTGGGACCTAGTTGCTAATCTATTAACTCGTGCAAATTCGTGCTTAGGCGGCACAAGTGATCTAAGTTCATCAGAGCAGAAGCCATGAAAGTACTTGTAGAAGAGGCACAGGGAAGCCACATCACGGAGAGAGTGGTTGCAGCCGGTCTGCCAAGTCAGTATCAACCACGTTACAGATTCTCCTTTGTATTTTGTCAAGAAGCCCAAGGAGAGTAGCAGAGGCACCCGACAAGATATGGCAGCAGTATTCAATACATGGGCGGATGGTAGATTTGTATATGTGTAGGATAGATTCATACGGGAAGAACTTCCGGGCCCTGCACAGAGAACTGACTTTCATAGCGGCAGATTTGGCAATGGATTCAATATAGTCATTCCATTTGAGGTCCGTCGAAATCTGATATATGGAGGAATGCGATATTCTTGCTCAGAATGCTATCTGAACGAGTAATACAAATGAAGAAGAACTTTTATCTCTGCTTTGTGGACTACGCAAAGGTGTTTGACAAAGTACGACACAAGGACATGATAAAGATGCTTGACAACCTCGACATTTTCGGAAAAGACATTCGGATAATCAACAACCTATATTGCCAGCACAACGCTAGTCTATGGATAGGAGCAGAACTCAGCAGGTATACAAAAATAGAAAGAGGCGTGAGACAAGGATGTGTTTTCTCACCGGATCTTTTCAACCTGTACAGCGAAGCAATTATGGGAGAAATAAAAGCCTTGCCAGTATTCGTCATTGGCGGCCATAATCTCAACAATATCTCATTAGAATACAAGAAAAAAGAGCTGGATTGCTACGTCATATCTGTCCTTCTGTATGGAAGTGAATACGATTTCATCAAAAATGAAGGAGAGGCTTGAGGCAGCAGAAATGTGGTTTTACAGAAGGATGCTGAGGATACCATGGACAGAGCAGGTGTGCATTGATGAGATGTTGGAAGGAATGCAAACGAGAGGAAAACTGGTAATAAATATCAGGAATAGAGAAATGAGGTCACGTAATGAGGAAAGATGGCTTGGGGAACTTAATACTCACAGGTCGGATAATGGAAGAAGAGACAGGAGAAAGCAGTGCGAGACGTACTTGTTAGGTCTAAGCAAATGGTTGCCGGAACGGAGCTTGGAAGAGATACCAAGAGAAAAATTACTGAGAGCAACAAGAGACAGAGCCAAGTGGAAGTCTATGATCGCCTACGTCCCGATGAAGAGACACGGCACATGAAGAAGAAGAAGAAGTTTACCGGCGCAGAGACCCTACCACTACACCCCGTCATGCGACTAATAATAATTATGACCATGATGAGTCATACAAATTTATCAGCTTCCCAGCTCTACTCTTACGTTGGCTCAGTGTCACTTCCCGCTTTTCCTAAAGTTAAAATCACTGCCGAAATGTTATGGACATGATTAAGAAGAACACAACTAAGACATTGATAGTAATAGGAGAGGCAATATTAATAATAGCCGTTTACTTACAAGGAAACACCGGTATTCATTGACCGAGCAGCCAGTGATACCGACGGTTGAAATCTATAATCTTTCTATTGAAACAATTATCTAATCTAAACTTATTTATAAATGGAACTTTGTCTCTCTCTCTCTCTCTCTCTCTCTCTCTCTCTCTCTCTCTGTGTGTGTGTGTGTGTCCGTTACCTATAGACTCCGAAACGGCTGAACCGATTTTCTTGAAGATTTACACAGTTGTACTATAAGCGTCTGCGAGTGTTCTTAGCTAGGTTTTGTGTCGAGGTACCTCCGATAAATATAGAAAATCGATAATCGAAAAAATCGGGTTATTTAAGGAGTGGTCCGATTTTAATCAAATTTGCTACACTCATAGACAAAGACATAAGAAACGATATTCAGAAGTTTCAAGGATGCAATTCTTACAATAGTGCAGAAAATTTGATATCGATACCTGGAAATCAAAATTTGACTAACATCCATTCATTTTTCTTTCAGTCTACGGTTTCGCTTTAATTGGAAACAACTATTGCTTTTTAATCTTTTGTGCCAACGTCCAAAGAGTCTGAGCTCCAGGACCATGGATTAGTTTTAAAGCTTTTATTACACCCGAGCAACGCCGGGCTATACTGCTAGTTGTCAATCGTTATTAAAGTATAAAGCAATTAAGAGGTGATTCCATGCTCCACACAACCTCCCAATCAGAGGCCTTGTGCCGGATGCATTTTACCGTCATATCTAGGACCGAAAGTGGTTGTATACAGCTGACAGTTTAGATATTTCTGAACGAGTCTCGCACCATGTATACCTTTTCATATGAAAGTCTGTTTAAGTAAATGACTCAAGTTTTAAGTTAATATTTTGGTTTTGTAGCAGCAGGTAGTGGTACTCGAAACTACACCCAACGTAGACTATAGTATATTCAGTTTTCTGATCTATACTATGTCATAAACTATACTATGATAGTGATCCTGAAAGAAGATATCACAGTTTTTCGTAAAAAGTGAGATAAGGGTACTAAAAAGGGTATTCAAAATGTTAATTATTATGTGGAGTACTTTGATAGTCAGTCAGTTAAGTGCCATACGTGAAACACGCTAGGGCGATCATGTCTCTAAAGAGACATGACTGACTAGGCAGAAGATTATCTCGCAGTAGGTTGCCATTGCTTTCTGCGGCAGACTGGTTGCCAGCCAAGACTATAGAACCTAATCTGTTCTGTTATTTAACCCATAACTGGAAAGAAGAGACGGATTAATACCTTTCCCAAGGGTATTTGCGCGTAAGTGAATACAATGAATTCAACTGGAATTCGAACTCGGTAGAAACTTTCTAAACACTAGTCCACCAGCGATTTGTTGCAACGATCTGACTCCGAGAACTGTGATTTTTTTTTATAATCGTTTCACCCCCAAGCAAATCAGTAGTGCCACTGGTGGGCAGGGTTGGGGTTAAAAAGAGAGCGAAAAAGAAAGAACTAGGAAAAGGGGTGTCAAATCTAATCTAAACTTATTTATAAATGGAACTTTGTCTCTGTGTGTGTGTGTGTGTGTGTGTGTGTGTGTGTGTGTGTGTGTGTGTGTGTGTGTGTGTCCGTTACTTATAGACTCCGAAACGGCTGAGCCGACTTTTTTGAAAATTTACACAGTTGTACTATAAGCGTCTGCGAGTGTTCTTAGCTAAGTTTTGTGTCGACGTACCCCCGATAAATATCGAAAATCGATAATCGAAAAAATCGGGTCATAGAAGGAGTGGTCCGATTTTAATCAAATTTAATACACTCATAGACAAAGACATAAGAAACGATATTTAGAAGTTTCAAGGTTGCAGTTCTTACAATAGTGCAGAAAATCGATAATATATATCTATGAAAGGCAAGGTGTTTGTGTGTGTGTGTTTATCTGCCTGTATGTCTATTTTTTCAGCCCTTTTATTTTAGTTTTTGCTTCGTGTTTGGCTCCAAGTAGGTATAATTCTTAGTCTCAGCAATGATACCATTTACTCAGAGGACTTATTTAGCCTTCAAAATTCAGTTTACGACGAAAAAACTTATTTGATATCGATACTAGGAAATCAAAATTTGACTTACATCCATTCATTTTTCTTTCAGTCTACGGTTTCAAAACAACTATTGCTTTTTAGTCTTTCGTGCCAACGTCCAAAGAGTCTGAGCTCCATTATACCCGAGCAACGCCGGGTTATACTGCTAGTAAAGGACAAGAGAAAGATGGGAATCGTTGCTCTTAAACTCTTGGAAAGTGTGGTTATCAGGAAGCAAGTATAGAGAAGCGGCAAATGCGAGTAAAGAAACTGATGGGATAGAACTAGCAGTTCCATTTGACTGTTTTTACTGTAAAAGAATGAGACCTAGTTGCTCAAGTAAATTAGTGTTGAGCAGAAACCGTGAAAATATTTGTAGAAAAGACAGAGGGAACCCACATCCCGTTGGTGAATAAGAGACTGAGGTAAGTTTCCAAATCGTGATCGATTACATTAAGAGAAAATGTTAAACATATAAATTGATTTACCAAGATTCGTTTCCTCGTCTTTGTTTCGACAGCTGTAATCTCCAGTCGTCGATTACCTGAAAATCTGAGACGAGTTATTTGAATGTCATTCACTGACCTTCAAGATTCGTTGGGCGCTTAATTCGAGCTTAACCGTCGGACGCATTCGACAGCCACCTAAGAATGATCGATAAGGTGTGTTGTTTTCATTCCTGTGTTTTTCACGCCAACTCTGTAAACCAATGACTAAATTGCAGAAGGATAATATCCACACCAAAAAAAAAGAAAAAAAAAAAAGGAATCAAAGATGGATGCCAGCGGAATCCATAAACTTACGTATATTTTCAGCTGATATTCACAATCAGAATGGAATAAAACTTTGACCAATATCTAAACTTATTTTTAAATGGAACTTTGTCTGTGTGTGTGGTGTGTGTGTGTGTGTGTGTGTGTGTGTGTGTGTGTGTGTCTGTGTCTGTGTGTGTGTCTGTGTGTGTGTGTGTGTGTGTGTGTGTGTCTGTTACCTATAGACTCCGAAACGGCTGAACCGATTTTCGTGAAAATTTACACCGTTGTACTATAAGCGTCTGCGAGTGTTCTTAGCTAAGTTTTGTATCGACGTACCCCCAATAAAGATCAAAAATCGATAATCGAAAAAATCGGGTTATAGAAGGAGTGGTCCGATTTTAATCAAATTTGATACACTCATAGACAAAGACATAATAAACGATATTCATAAGTATTAAGGTTTCAGTTCTTACAACAGTGTAAAAAATCGATATATATATATATATATAAGGCAAGATGTGTGTGTCTGTTTATCTGTCTGTTTGTCCTTTATACAAATCCACAATTTTTATCCGATTCTCACCAAACTTCGCACAAATATTCTTTAAGCTGAGTCTGAGCTCCAGGACCATAGATTAGTTTTAAAGCCTTCATTACACCCGAACAACGCCGGGCTATACTGCTAGTCAACCTATAAACTCAAGTATAAACACGATATTTGTCAAGTATATAGTCAAATTTAAACATGACTGTTGTGGTGTCGTCCCACTAAAGAGTCTATGTTGGACTCTTCCACCCACTATAAGATTAGTAGGAGAGGAGGCCTGGGGGAAACGGTCAAATTGCTTGAACGATGTAAAAACCGACACACGCACTAGCTGTTGTATTTACTGTTAAATATACAATATTTCTTTAACACAGTTTTTGTTATTTCTTAAACTTTGGTCACAACAATGACCTATGTCATTATTTATATTATTTACACTGTTTGGACTGTTGTCCTCATCTTTATAGCCAAGTTTTCGACGCTTCGGCTGTTCTAGGCTCCGGCCTTCTTCCGGTGCTAAGAATTTTGAACCGAACTCATTATGTCAACCTATATGCTCAAGTATACTCAATTGTAAACCCGATCTGTCAACCCTCATACTTTTATAAACATGACCGATGTCAACCTATATACTCAAGTTATATCGACTAACTGCGATACTTAAAAATGTTAACCAACTGCGCTACTTAAATAGCCGGGTCCACTCATAAAAAATATAGAAATCTTTTTCGTCTTTTAATATTTGTAGATTAGTATTCAGTCAATGAGACTCTTCACCTGTTCAAAAGATGTGGATGGAGTGTGAACCGGGCGATAGTTTAGTTTATCTACTCCAATTAAGAAAAAAAAGTAAAAAGATTGGAAAAGAGAAAACCGGAAACCACATCCTAAACAGGGAACAAGGGATGAGACTCTTCACCTGTTCAATAGACGTGAGTGGAGTGTGAACCGGGCGATAGTGTAGTCTATCTACTCCAATTGAGAAAAAAAGTGAAAAGATTGGAAAAGAGAAAGCCGGAAACCACATCCTAAACAGAGAACAAGGGATGAGACTCTTCACCTGTTCAATAGACGTGGGTGGAGTGTGAACCGGGCGATAGTTTAGTGTATCTACTCCAATTGAGAAAAAAAAAAGAAAAAAGTAAAAAGATTGGAAAAGACAAAATCGGAAACCACATCCTAAACAGGGAACAAGGGATGAGACTCTTCACCTGTTCACTAGACGCGTAGAGTGTGAACCGGGCGATATTTTAGTCTATCTACTCCAATTGAGAGAAAAAAAAGTAAAAAAATTGGAAAAGAGAAAACCGGAAACCACATCCTAAACAGACAAAATGTTTTTCGAAGGTACAAAAGTACATAAGTAGTTCCTCGGCCAACGTATTCATTTTTATAGTTTTGCGGAGATTTGGGATTTGGGATTTTGCGGAGTTTATTGTATTCAGAAGAAACAAAAACAAAAAAAAATAGTTTATTTGATGTTATCCACATTATTTTAATCAACACTATAATAGTTATTTCCTTTTTTTCGGCAAATCGTTTTCGGTTTAAACACACTTATTTTTCAACACTTCATTTCAGCCAATGTGTTCTTTCAGTCATTTAAGTGCCATACGTGATACACGCTTTGGGCGATCATGTCTCGAAAGAGACATGACTGACTAGGCAGAAGATTATCCTGCGTAGGTTGCCATTGCTTTCCGCGGTCGACTGGTTGCCGACCAAGGCTATAGAACCCAATCTGTCCTGTTATTTAACCCATGACTGGAAGGAAGTAACGGATTAATATCTTTCCCAAGGGTATTTGCGCGTAAGTGAATGCAACGAATTCAACTGAAATTCGAACTCGGCTTCGCGATTTTTCGTTCCGAGCCGATATCCACTGCACCACAACGCACATCCAATGTGTTCTTTAGCATTCCTTAAAAAGCCGCAATCATTGTTTCCTTAATGAATTCGAGGCGCATTTATTTTAGTTGTTCGTCATTTTCTTGTCATTCTGTTATTATTATTATTATGTCATTTTCATCATATTTCGATTTCTGCTTTGGTCTCACTACCAACCAAGTCTGCGGGGAGACCTAAGGCAGGTCGTGGCGTGTTGCTATGGCCCCATTTCATGTTTTTTCTATCTTCCCTATCATCCCTAGCGTTACATAGATAAAGTTTTCCTTAGTGTGTGGGCTGTACTTAATAAGACATTTTTTGTATATCTCTTAAGCTGGGGTTTCCAGGAATTCTTTCAATGTGTTGTTTTGTTCTATTTTTTATCATTCCAAGTGCACCTACTATCACTGGCACAACTTTTGTTTTCAATTTCCACAATTTTTCTATTTCAATTTCCAGGTCTTTATATTTTGACAGTTTTTCAAATTCCTTGGTTGCTATGTTACAAGCCATATCAATTAATAGACAAGTTTTCTCTTTCTTGTTTTTAACAATAATGTCTGGCTTGTTTGCTTCAATTTTTCTGTCTGTGTAGATGGTGTAATCCCATAGAATGGTGACATCTTCTATTTCTGTAACCGGTGCTGGATGATGTTCATACCAGTGTTTGTTTACAGATTTTCCATAGTGTTTGCATATTGTCCAATGTAAATATTGCCCAACTCTATCGTGGTAATTTTTATATTCATTTGGGGCAAGCATAGAACAGCCTGAGATTAGGTGGTCTATTGTTTCTTGGTGTTTATCACAAAACCGGCATTTTTGATCCATATTATTATGCATAATATTTGCCTGAAAGTTTCTAGCAAAAAGAATTATTATTATTATTATTATTATTATTATTATTATTATTATTATTACCAGAGCCGAAGCTGAAGCAAAAAAAACAAAACACCAGGCACAGAGAACATTGCCCGGATTTATTAGTTGACAATGTGATGACGTCATCAGTGTCCTCCGTTTCCAGAAACTATGATTTTTGTGGATTTTTTCGGCTATTCCAATGGAAATTAGGCACAGAACGTTAACGAAAGCAGGAAATGGGGTCGGACTTTCTGAGTATAACCAGTCTTTTCTCCCAAAATTAATAAATAAACAGATTTTTACTGCGTTCATTCGGATGTTTTCTTCGTTCGTTCTTTCTTTCTTTCTTTCTTTCTTTCTTTTCTTTCTTTCTTCGTAAATTGTTTAGTTTGATTTCTGACGAAGACATTTTTCCTTGCCCGGATTTTCACTATGATTGCATGGATCGGCCCGGACCCGTGCCCGGTGTGCCCGGTAGTCAGATACGGGCATGATTATTACTATAAAAAGCTTTAAAGAAAATTGCAAGAAAAGAAAACTTGTACACAAAATCTCTGTGATATACAGGGTGTCTCTAAAAATGTATACTCAATGGCTGTCATAATTGTGTTCAAGGATTGAATTTGCAAAATGAACACAAACAGTTTAATTATTGGTTATTTAAAATTATTTAAAATATAGTCAGAATGCAGTGAAAGAAACAATAAAATGATACTTGTAAATATTTTTATATTTTTGAAATCATAAACATCTAGTTTACAATTATTTAAAATGTGTAAACATTTTTTGGAGGACACCCTGTATTATGAGGAAAGTGGGCGTGGAAAATTCGATATTCAAGATGGACGGTGAAAAAGTTAAATTCGCAGAATTTTAAGATTAAAATCGATCTCATGGACCTTAGCAAGATGGTGTTTTTCTAAACGTATCTAACATGTGGCACAAGGCTAAAAGGCCCAGGGAGGATTGAACTCACTACTCAGCCGTAATTGTGCTAGCGAGACAAGCTTTTTAACCAGTACACTACGCCGAAGTGCCCGTAAGTGGCCCTCATCAAGATGATGTGAAACGCAATAAAGATTTATAATTAAGACGATTTTGGGAATTTTCATGGTAAAAAAAAAAAAAAGAAAAAAGGAAAAAAAATCTCACAAGGTTTTCGTTGATTAAGTACTCTCAGCTTGTTTTTTTTTGTGGCTGAGCTGCAATTAGAACCAAAGACGCTCGCGTTCAAATGGAGCGTAAAGCCGGTATCCCTGGTAGACGCCAATGTCAGACGAAAGTTGTGAAATCTGGTCGTTGATAAGGGCATGCCTGATGCTTTAGTTTTGTTTTAGTGGTTGTACCATTTTTGATTTTTTACTTTTAGGAAAAACTTAAGAGTCATTCTGTTACACAGGGTGTACCAAAAATATCTACACACATTTTTTTTTTATCTGATGATATATGGTCGAAACTTAGAAATAGGAAACCTTACCATTGCGTAGTAGTTAGCAAACTATCCCTGCATACTATTTCGTAGAAATAAGATCGAGGAACCTTAGTGTCAGTAGAGCTTATATATAGTAATTCTCTTAGTATTTAAGTTTCTAAGAAAAATATTTTGTTTCGAACACAAGAGCTGTACTATATTCCGCACGTCATTAGGCGATATAAAAACTGTGGAGTGTCATTCCATAAGTTCTTACTACTCCTAATATATATATATATCGAGGCAGCAAGTAATTTTCTAAACATATGCTATTAAATATAAGAGACAATGAATGTCTATTATGTTTAATCATGAGCCGTTCTAAACGTCGTATTTTTGCTTTAATTTCAGTTGAAAATAAAGACAAAAATTCTCCAACATTTGGATAATTATTTATTGGTTTTCTTCTAAGCTTTCGGTTTACATGAGCCATCTTCAGAGAGGTTGTTTAAACTGAAATATTATAAAATCCACCATCACCGACAAATTTTATTTTTGGTAACTGTTGCCGTTGCCAAGCGGAGTTTTATGTCAACACAAAATAAAATCGTCGGTGATGGTGGATTTTATAATATTTCAGTTTAAACAACCTCTCTGAAGATGGCTCATGTGAGCCGAAAGCTTAGAAAAAAAACCAATAAATAATTATCCAAATGTTGGAGAATTTTTGTCTTTATTTTCAACTGAAATTAAAGCAAAAATACGACGTTTAGAACGGCTCATGATTAAACATAATAGACATTCGTCGTCTCTTATATTTAATAGCATATATATATATATATATATATATATATATATATATATATATATATATATATATGAGTTAAAAATATGCATCGGAATCCGACAAGATAGTGTACGTGTATGTTTGTATAGAAACGCTTGTCAGTCAAGTATCTATTACTTTTGACACATTACACATATCTGACCAATTAGAATCAACCCAAAATCACAACATACCAGTATACCGTTTCTTTGCAATTTTTCATTTTTCTCTCATTCTCTGGAGACGTTTTCATAAAACTGAAGCATGTTACATTGAGATACGCTTCCTACTTTGTTCTTTTACTTTACTCAACTATATATATATATTATAAATTATACTCTATAACATATACAAAATACAATCTACTACAAAAGTGTACATTGTGTTTCGACATTGAAAGAACAATGACTCTTTTCAATGTCTCTTTTCAATGTCTTCTTTCGATGTCACCTTTCAATGTCGAAACAAAATGTACAATTTTGTAGTAGATTGTAGTTTGTACATGTTCTAATGTATAATTTATAATAAATATTCATTGCTCTATTTCTATATTGAGCACTATTTTAAATTAATGTTTTGAACGTTGCAAATATCTTATTCGTTCCTTATTCATTTATATATATATATGTGTGTGTGTGTGTGTGTGTGTGTGTGTGTGTGTGTGTGTGTCATCCACATACAAGCCGGTTTCGTTGTATCACAGTCAGTTCATCAGTGTGGCTAGACATCTACTTGCTTCTGTTAGGTAGTAATCCTTCTTTTATACAAGCTTCATTAGAAACGGCTGACAAGGTAATGAGGTTAAGTTTTTCATTCATTTTGTGTGTGTGTGTGTGTGTGTGTGTGTGTGTGTGTGTGTGTGTGTGTGTTTTGTGTTTTGTATGCCCAGAAAAGAAAAACAAAGTTATAATTTTGTTTTTCTTTTCTGGGCAGAAATTATAAAGAAATTGGCCCTATGTTCTTCATGCCCGAGCGCTTTCGGCTATTCTTTTAGTCATTAACAGTTAAAAGTACAAATAAAATATCATTCTTGTTAATGTTTGATTTACAGCATGCGGTTTTGTGTTTTCGTGATGAAAAATGACACATTTTCGATTTGCCGAAACTGACTGTTTTTCTCCGGTGTATTCTATACAATGGCGGGCAAAACGTATTCATCGACTTCGGAAGGTCGCCCAGAGTATGGGTGATCTTTTTGGTTAAAATCACCCATACGAAATCCGCCGAAGCACTTCTTGGCTGCACGAAAAACTGTAGAAAGACACAGATAAACCTTTTGTATTTTTCCTTTTGTTTTTTTTTTGTTTTTTTGTCGCAGTCTCAACGCTTACCTCCTGGCCTAAATTCAGTCAGTCAGTTAAATGCCATAAGTGATACACGCTTGGCCAATCATGTCTCAAATGAGACATGACTGTGCAGAAGCTCTTCTTGCAGTAGGTTGCTATTACTTTACGGTATACTAGTTGCCAACCAAGGCTATAGAACCTAATCTCTCCTGCTATTCAATTCTTTTATTTAAATCAGTCAGTTAAGTGCCATACGTGATACACGCTAGGGAGATCATGTCTCGAAAGAGACGTGCCTGACTAGGCAATAGAGTTTCCTGCAGTAGGTTGCAATTACTTTCTGCGGTAGACCGGTTGCAACCAAGGCTATTGAACCCAATCTCTCCTGTTATTTAACCCATAGCTGGAGAAGAAGGGACAGATTAATACCTTTCCCAAGAGTATTTGTGCGTAAGTGAATACAACAAATTCAACTGGAATTTGAACTCGGCTCTCTGATTTCTTGTTCCGCGACTATATCCACTGTACCACAACGCACACCCGGCCTAAATTCATAGAGCCTAATATGGCAAAAGTACAACTTTTTATCCTCCATCTTTAAGGTATTTGGGAACAAAAAGTTAACATTCAACAACGTCTGACTTGCAACTGAATTCTTGAAGATTTTAATCTCGAACACACCAGAAATCAGCATCAGAACAAACGCAAATGTCAAGTTACGGTCATTTTATATTAACAATGAAAATCGGGTACAATTTTGGCAATGATCTCATATTATTTTACTTGACCTCTGATCTCCACAATGAACGTCTGAATCATGACAGGATTCATTCATTAATTATAGAATCCAACCTCTTTAATCCGGCACAGGGAATGTCAGAAGGCAGAGATCAACACTACAAACACCCCATGTTATCCAACATCACAAAACACTGCAAAACTAACTCTTTCAGAAATGTCTGGGTACTATAACGTTGTCTAATGGTTAATAAGCTTTTCTCGCTAGCATCTATTAAAACTGAGTAGAGAGCTCGATCATCACTGGACGCTTCCTAATTTTCAGCCTTGTGCTTCATCTGAGCGGCGCTTAAAAAATCAAGTCTATCAGAAAATGTTAATATTATCAGCTATAAACAACAATCTTGTCAGACCGATGATTAAAAATGTTTTTACGCTAATAAGCACTGAAGGTTTTAAGATTAACCCTTACTGGATAGCATATTCGGACGTTGCAGAATTACAAGGAACTTTAACAAAAAACAGAAATCACGTCAGTTGAAGACTGACAAAAGTAACAATTAAAATGGAGGGCCCATGTAATTCAGAGAGAATAATCAAAATGCTAATTCAAACAAAAAGCTAAGAAGGTAGTCACACAAATTACTGGAAAGAGTGATAACATCTAGTGGACTTGAGAAATGTATTTTCCTGAAGAAGCTAAGAAAGAAATAGACTTAAATACAGGAAAGAGTGATAACATCTAGTGGACTTGAGAAATGTATTTTCCTGAAGAAGCTAAGAAAGTAATAGTCTTAAATACTGGAAAGAGTGATAACATCTAGTGGACTTGAGAAATGTATTTTCCTGAAGAAGCTACGAAAGTAATCGTCTTAAGTACTGGAAAGAGTGATAACATCTAGTGGACTTGAGAAATGTATTTTCCTGAAGAAGCTAAGAAAGTAATAGTCTTAAGTACTGGAAAGAGTGATAACATCTAGTGGACTTGAGAAATGTATTTTCCTGAAGAAGCTAAGAAAGTAATAGTCTTAAATACTGGAAAGAGTGATAACATCTAGTGGACTTGAGAAATGTATTTTCCTGAAGAAGCTAAGAAAGTAATAGACTTAAGTACTGGAAAGAGTGATAACATCTAGTGGACTTGAGAAATGTATTTTCCTGAAGAAGCTAAGAAAGTAATCGTCTTAAGTATGGGAAAGAGTGATAACATCTAGTGGACTTGAGAAATGTATTTTCCTGAAGAAGCTAAGAAAGTAATCGTCTTAAGTACGGGAAAGAGTGATAACATCTAGTGGACTTGAGAAATGTATTTTCCTGAAAAAGCTAAGAAAGTAATCGTCTTAAGTATGGGAAAGAGTGATAACATCTAGTGGACTTGAGAAATGTATTTTCCTGAAGAAGCTAAGAAAGTAATAGTCTTAAGTACTGGAAAGAGTGATAACATCTAGTGGACTTGAGAAATGTATTTTCCTGAAGAAGCTAAGAAAGTAATAGACTTAAGTACTGGAAAGAGTGATAACATCTAGTGGACTTGAGAAATGTATTTTCCTGAAGAAGCTAAGAAAGTAATAGACTTAAGTACTGGAAAGAGTGATAACATCTAGTGGACTTGAGAAATGTATTTTCCTGAAAAAGCTAAGAAAGTAATAGACTTAAGTACTGGAAAGAGTGATAACATCTAGTGGACTTGAGAAATGTATTTTCCTGAAGAAACTAAGAAAGTAATCGTCTTAAGTACTGGAAAGAGTGATAACATCTAGTGGACTCGAGAAATGTATTTTCCTGAAGAAGCTAAGAAAGTAATAGACTTAAGTACTGGAAAGAGTGATAACATCTAGTGGACTTGAGAAATGTATTTTCCTGAAGAATCTAAGAAAGTAATAGACTTAAGTACTGGAAAGAGTGATAACATCTAGTGGACTTGAGAAATGTATTTTCCTGAAGAAGCTAAGAAAGTAATAGACTTAAGTACTGGAAAGAGTGATAACATCTAGTGGACTTGAGAAATTTATTTTCCTGAAGAAGCTACGAAAGTAATCGTCTTAAGTACTGGAAAGAGTGATAACATCTAGTGGACTTGAGAAATGTATTTTCCTGAAGAAGCTACGAAAGTAATCGTCTTAAGTACGGGAAAGAGTGATAACATCTAGTGGACTTGAGAAATGTATTTTCCTGAAGAAGCTAAGAAAGTAATAGTCTTAAATACTGGAAAGAGTGATAACATCTAGTGGACTCGAGAAATGTATTTTCCTGAAGAAGCTAAGAAAGTAATAGACTTAAGTACTGGAAAGAGTGATAACATCTAGTGGACTCGAGAAATGTATTTTCCTGAAGAAGCTAAGAAAGTAATCGTCTTAAGTACTGGAAAGAGTGATAACATCTAGTGGACTCGAGAAATGTATTTTCCTGAAGAAACTAAGAAAGTAATCGTCTTAAGTACTGGAAAGAGTGATAACATCTAGTGGACTTGAGAAATGTATTTTCCTGAAGAAGCTAAGAAAGTAATAGACTTAAGTACTGGAAAGAGTGATAACATCTAGTGGACTCGAGAAATGTATTTTCCAGAAGAAGCCAACAAAGTAATAGTCTTAAGTACTGGAAAGAGTGATAACATCTAGTGGACTCGAGAAATGTATTTTCCTGAAGAAGCTAAGAAAGTAATAGACTTAAGTACTGGAAAGAGTGATAACATCTAGTGGACTTGAGAAATGTATTTTCCTGAAGAAGCTAAGAAAGTAATCGTCTTAAGTACTGGAAAGAGTGATAACATCTAGTGGACTTGAGAAATGTATTTTCCTGAAGAAGCTAAGAAAGTAATCGTCTTAAGTACTGGAAAGAGTGATAACATCTAGTGGACTTGAGAAATGTATTTTCCAGAAGAAGCCAAGAAAGTAATAGTCTTAAGTACTGGAAAGAGTGATAACATCTAGTGGACTTGAGAAATGTATTTTCCAGAAGAAGCCAAGAAAGTAATCGTCTTAAGTACTGGAAAGAGTGATAACATCTAGTGGACTTGAGAAATGTATTTTCCAGAAGAAGCCAAGAAAGTAATAGTCTTAAGTACGGGAAAGAGTGATAACATCTAGTGGACTTGAGAAATGTATTTCCCTGAAAATGCTAAGAAAGCAATCGTCTTAAGTACTGGAAAGAGTGATAACATCTAGTGGACTCGAGAAATCTATTTTTCGGAAAAAGCTACGAAGGTATCCGTCTTAAGTACTGGAAAGAGTGGTATCAGCTAGTGCACCCGAGAAATGTATTTTCCTGAAAAAATGCTGGAAATATAGTCATTTTAAATACTGGAAAGTGTGGTATCAGCTGGTGGACTTGAGAAATGTATTTTCCTGAACAAAATAATGCAAGGAAAGTAGTCATCTTACATACTTGAAAGAGTGATAACATCTTTTTTTTTTTTAATCATATCACCCCGAGCAAGGCGGAAACGCCACTGATGTGCAGGGGGCTACATAAGAGTGAAAAGATTGAAAAAGAGAAAACCGGAAACCTCATCTTAAACAGGAAACAAGGGATGAGCCTCTTCACCTGTTCAATAGACGTGGGTGGAGTGCTAGTGGACTTGAGAAATCTGTTTTTCTATAAAGGCTAAGAAAATAATCTTTTTGAGTATTGGAAACAGTGTTAACAGCTAGTGGTTTAGAGAAATCTATTTTTTTTCTGATAAAGCTTGGAAAGTAATCATTTTAAGTACTGGAAAGAGTGATAAGAGTTAGTGGACTCGAGAAATCTATTATGAATACTGTTTTAAAAGAAATATTTCATAAATAAAACTAAAACTATTCGGTCAATTAATACTGTCTGTTTCCATATAATGTAACGGCTATTATTATTATTATTATTATTATTATTATTAGCTTCACAAAATTTTTGACAAAGAAACATACAAAAACAGATAGATTTTTCTTTATTGTTTATAATATTTGCTGCTACTATAGCGTGAGGTCTACCTTAATATATCGGCTGCCCAGTTGCAGCGCGGAGGTCTGCCTAGCAACTTCTCCTCACGGTGAACCAGCAGCGGCACCCATTACAGTGGATCCAGCGGAAGGAAGAAGCACACGCTCAGGTAATTGAGCGATCGTGGTTTGATGGCAAAACGATAATTCTCAAGAAAATGCTAGGTGTTGGTAATCAGCTGTTCCAGTTACATCTTGATCATTTTAGCTGGAAGATGATGAGAAAAAATTCCAGTGATCTATTCGTGCCATTCTTAGAAGATATACGAATTCTTTTTCGCTAAAATAAATATATGAATTGTATTTGATAACGTGTTTATTTTTACCTCTCTACCTTTAATATAAATATGAATAGTATATAAATATTTAAATATTAGCATAAGGTTTAAATAAATATATATCAATCAGTTATACGTGACACATGCTTTGGTAGACCTCGCTGTATTGTGGCAGACCTCGCTGTATTGTGGTAGACCTCGCTATATTGTGGTAGATCACGCTGTATTGTGCTAGACCTCGCTGTATTGTGGTAGACCTCGCTATATTGTGGTAGACCTCGGTATATTGTGGTAGACCTCGCTGTATTGTGGTAGACCTCGCTATATTCTGGTAGACCTCGGTGTATTGTGGTAGATTTTGCTATATTGTGGTAGACTTTGCTATATTGTGGTAAACCTCGCTATATTGTGGTAGATCTCGCTGTATTTTGGTAGATCTCGCTGTATTGTGATAGACCTCGCTGTATTGTGGTAGACCTCGCTGTATTTTGGTAGACCTAGCTATATTGTGCTAGACCTCGCTGTATTGTGGTAGACCTCGCTGTATTGTGGTAGATCTCGAACTATAGTAGCACCTGATATTTTATGGCGTATATCTTTGGCAATCAGACAGTCAGTTCTCGCCAAGTTCATTAAAATTTTTTTTTCTAAAAGATGATCTTTTATCGCAATTAACGCCGATTTTATTACTTTTACGATGTCATACACAAAACAGACACCGCCGAGAACTCTTTTCTGAGGTACACGAGGGGGGTGCAGAAAACTTTTCAGACCGACCCATTTTCCAAAAAGAAGTTCCCGAATAACGAAAATAGCAAAATATTGGTTTTTTTTCATTTTATTTATTTATTTATTTATTTTATATTTAATATTATTTATTAGCACGAACTCCCAATCAATTTTATTTCAATGCACTTATTAATCATTAAACTACTGTTTCTTTCAGGAATAATTAATTTGCGAAATTTGCGAAAAATTAATTGCTAATTATATCATTCATTTACTAGTTACTAGATTCTTCTATGATGATAATATATGAATTCATGTTTAGCGATAAAGATACCACACTGCTATATTTGCTTGAAGGTTGAATTTTTCTTTTAATAATTTCACCCCAAACAAGGCGATAATGCAACCAAGACGCAGGGTATTACCAAGAGGGAAAGAGAATGAGAAGATCTTAGGGAAAAGTATTGAGAAAAGGACAATAAAAGAACAGAACTCAGGAAGATAAAAGATGGTCAGTGATTGTATTTAAAGTTTAAAGATGTTAGATTAAAGGGAAGCAAGAAATCAGGACAGAGTTCCTCAGATGAGAAAAGAAACAGATTAGAACTGACGGTTGCATCTAGCTAGCACAGCAGTAAAGCAGTGAGACCTATTCGCCAATCTAGTCAGAGAGTCAGTTAATTGCCATATGTGATACATATTGGGGCGAAAATTTTCCCGCAGTAGAATGCCATTTCTTTCTGGTAAGTGGGACATAAGAACAACGACACTTACCCAAAGAACGTTCTCAATTTCAAATTTCCATAAACATCATTCTTATCCCCAGTTACCAACCATCTCCTGAAGAAGGACTATCAATAGTGTTGAAATATGATTTGTGTAGCGATGAAAGATGTTTTTATTATAACGAATTATAAAAAAATATCACAATAATAAAATTGCTCTAGGTTTTATTGAGCAATTTTAAAAAGTAAATGCTATGAATCATGGACCTTTACTCCATTTGTTCTTACTCTTCCTAACACACACACACACACACACACGCACATATATATATATATATATATATATATATATTCTAAACATATGCTGTTAAATATAAGAGACAATGAATGTCTATTATGTTTAATCATGAGCCGTTCTAAACGTCGTATTTTGGCTTTAATTTCAGTTGAAAATAAAGACAAAAATTCTCCAACATTTGGATAATTATTTATTGGTTTTCTTCTAAGCTTTCGGCTCTCATAAGCCATCTTCCGAGAGGTTGTTTAAACTGAAATATTATAACATCCACCATCACCGACGATTTTATTTTGTGTTGACATAAAACTCCGCTTGGCAACGGCAATAGTTACCAAAAATAATAAACGCAGTTCTTAAGTTTGCGATGCGGTTTTATGACGTCACACCGCGTGATAGCGCGAAATGACAACAAAACCATGTAGTCAAATGCAATGTAATATGTTATTAAAGCTATATTTATTTATACTAAATATATATATATATATATATATATACACTACCAGCAAAAATTGTTATGCCACCCTAGTGTTTAAAAAATGATGTATTTCATATTATTTTTTAGTATTTATTGCCAAGTGAATAATTGTAAATGAAAATAGAATGCTTCTTTTGTTAGTATTACTTTGCAAAATTTTACAAAGCAAAGAAGCAAAGATGAACTCGTCCGAATCACCCTAAACTTTGTAAAATCTTGATAAGTAATAATACTAATGAACCATCCTGTTTTCATTTAGAATTATCCACTTAAAACTAGTATGAAATAAATCATTTCTTTTAAAAAAACTTGGGTTGCTCAATAATTATAATTATGGCGGTAGTATATATATATATGTTTATATATATATATATATATATATAGTTTTTTTTTTTAATCGTATCACCCGGAGCAAGGCGGTAACGCCACTGATGTGCAGGGGGCTACGTAATAGTGAAAAGATTAGAAAAGAGAAAGCCGGAAACCACATCCTAAACAGGGAACAAGGGATGAGCCTCTTAACCTGTTCAATAGACGTGGGTGGAGTGTGAACCGGGCGATAGATAGATCTATCTACTCCAACTGAAAAAAAAAAAAAAAGAAACCAAAGTGAGAAGATTGGAAAAGAGAAAGCCGGAAACCACATCCTAAACAGGGAACAAGGGATGAGGCTCTTAACCTGTTCAATAGACGTGGGTGGAGTGTGAACCGGGCGATAGATAGATCTATCTACTCCAATTGAAAAAAAAAAGAAACCAAAGTGAGAAGATTGGAAAAGAGAAAGCCGGAAACCACATCCTAAACAGGGAACAAGGGATGAGGCTCTTAACCTGTTCAATAGACGTGGTTGGAGTGTGAACCGGGCGATAGATAGATCTATCTACTCCAATTGAAAAAAAAAAGAAGAAACCAAAGTGAGAACATTGGAAAAGAGAAAGCCGGAAACCACATCCTAAACAGGGAACAAGGGATGAGGCTCTTAACCTGTTCAATAGACGTGGGTGGAGTGTAAACCGGGCGATAGATAGATCTATCTACTATATATATATATATATATATATATGGGGGAAGGGATGGTAGCTGAACATGCATATTTACATAGGTTCCATATATTTATATGTTCTAAAATAAATGGTTTGTAAAACAAAAAGAAAACTGAACGGAATTTATCAGGGCATATTTCTCTTGAGCTAACTCCTTCGTACAGAAGTTTTCCTTTCGGTCTTTCTTCATAGGAATGTACATATATTATCGCTTTAAACTGCATTTCTAGTGGATACTAATATTTGAGCAGACTCTCCATTTATTTATTAAGAAGCATAAATATATATTTCAATCTACCAACCTGAATATTCGAGAAATCTTTTTGAAGAAAAGATTATTTAATCTATCTATCTATCTATCTATCTATCTATCTATCTATCTATCTATCTATCTATCTAGTACAGTCTGTTCATATGAACCAACACTAATGAAACATTTCATTTTAGTTCGAATATTTCTGCAAACCTATCTTACATCGTTTATTATAAGGTATAAACACTGAAAATCGATAAGAAATTTTGCCCTTTTTTGTGAATTACATATAAAATATACATGTCCATAAATGTATGAAAATTTGTCGAAACATATCTACATAGGAATTAATACACACACACACACGTATTTGTGCGCACTTATATATATATATATATATATATATATATATATATATATATATAAGCCTACACTTTCTTACATGCAAGAATTTCGAGAGACATTTATTTTTAACCAAATCAACCGAATGATGTTGCAAATTTCGACGTGACCAAGTTGTCAAATTCTAATAGCGAAGAAATTTTGAATAAAAAATTGATTTCTCGTCTTAGGCGTCGCTCTCTGAAACTTCCAAAATATTATTGGCGACAAAAAAAAAAAAACGAATTTACGTTTTTAAAGAATTCCTCCTATGTAGATTGATCATGTATTTTTTCTCTTTTCGTTTATTTGTGGTCTTGAATATTCACTTGATTTTAAAGGGGGTCCACACGATTTCCAATTTCAAATTTTATAACGTAAATTGCTTATTTATGAATTCAACTAATATATATATATATATATATATATATATATATATATATATATGAAAATGAATAATTCGAATATGCATCTATTTTTTATCTTCATTCTTTTTTCTTCTTTTTTTTCATCTTTATTTATAAATAAATAGAAAATGTACGTCTGGGAGGTGATATAGCTTGTGATAACGGTTGACGTTCGAACCGCTGTAAGATTTGGGATGTCGAATGCTGATTTTGAAGGAATTGTTTTCGTTATTTTTAGAGAGAGAGAGAGTGTGTGTGTGTGTGTGTGTGTGTGTGTGTGTGTGTGTGTGTGTGTGATGATTTTTCGAAAGGGGGAAATTATATCGGTATATTGCATTAATATTCTAGCTGGGGCTGGTGTGATCTTTAATGCTCTCGTAAAATACTGTAATTTCTTTTTACCAGTTACAATAAATTAATAATTACTGGTCACTATAACGTTGGAAGGGCAAACAATATATATATATATATATATACATATATATATATATATATATATATATATATATATATATATATTGTAACAATGTTGTGGAACTCGTAAGTTTTTTAACCTGCTGTTCATGCATTTACTTTTATAAAGAGTGCTCGATACAAACGTAGAGCGTTATATTGTAATAGTTGTTACAATGGTTTATAAATTTTTTAGGTGTTCTTATCGGGTGACGAAGTTGGAAGCACCTAAAAAAGGTAGCTTCGAAACGCGAAAAATTTTGTGTAATGATACTATGAATTTATAAACCATTGTAACAACTATTACAATATTTATATATATATATATATATATATATATATATATATATATATATTCCCCTCTCCGGTAGGACGAATCGGAATTTCTCGATGTTCCCAAGTGCTTTCAATCTTCCGAGATCATCTTTAGGGGTGTGAATTATGGTAACAAAACATAACCGCAAAAGCAAACTACAGATACTCGAAGCAATATTCATTAAAAAACTTAAGCAGACTGAAAATAGACATAGGTATATGTCTGCTTTCCTGTTTACTTTTTTATATTATTAATCCCACCCCCCTTTAATTTTCTGTGATGTATTTGTTTTTTACTTTTTTTTTAATCATATCACCCCGATTTTTCTCATAGAAATGGCTATTCAACGAACTTGAACATCGAAATTTTGTTTTATTTTATATATATATATATATACAGTACATTGCAAAAGTATTATGACAAGAACTATTTTATGTTTTATGAGGCATCCAAATAAAGTTTAAAATAATCCTTGTCCTAATACTTTTGCACACTACCGGTAATGTGCAAAAGTATTAGAACAAGGGTGATTTTCTTAGAAACCTCACTGAAATACAAACACAGGGTGAAAAGCCAAGTAAATTGCTAATAAATATTGATGTAAAAGAAATGTATTAAAAAGAAGTTATATTTAATTTTTCCTATTTTCTATTAAACAAGGTATTTTGAAGCTACTGCTTATTCTTTTATCCTTGGATATGACTGCCTTTTTTCTTATTCCTCCCTATCAAATTGAGCTGTAAATAGTGTCAACATAGTTTAAAAGCAAAAGTAGTGTGCAAAAGTGTTAGGACAGGGGTGATTTAAAACTTTATTTTGATGTCTCATAAAAGATAAAATAGTTCTTGTCCGAATACTTTTGCACAGTACTGTATATATATATATATATATATATATATATATATATATATATATATATATTGAGGTGCGAATTCTTTTGTCAATCCGACAGATTTTTATCGCTTTTAACGTTATTTTTTGTGGATGATCATACTTGAGAAAGCGCTTTGTTTATTTATTAAACAGTATATTTATTTTTTTTTTTTGTCTACCGGCCTCAATTTTCGAGAAATGCTATTAAAGAAAAAAATTGTTATAATTTTGTTAAAGTGCACACGAACTTATGGACACCCTGTATATATGTATATGATATTCGAATTATATATATACATACACACACACATATATATATGCATCTATATATATATATATATATATATATATATATATGATATTCGAATCACACACACACACACACACACACATATATATATATATATATATATATATATATATATATATATATATATATATATATATGATATCCAAATTTGAATTCTAATCGAGTTTACATTCACTTACATTCTAATACCATTAAGAAAGGTATGAATGAATCTGTTTCCCCCCCAACTACGGATTAAAAGCAGAACAAACCGTGTTCTACAGCATAGAATAAGGACAACACTGAATTCAAAACCTACAAAAGACCGTTTGGTGACTAATGGCACACTGTACACGAGATTCGTCTTCAAAAACTCTGCTTTCACCGTAATAGCTAAAATGATATGTGAGGGTCGTCCGCGTGTTGATTTTAAGAACAGATCATACGTCGAAAATGACGAGAGAGTCCGGGATACGTATGTATGTGTGTAGGTGCATGTGTTGTGGAGTAATTGGCCTTTGTTGAGTGTGTAGATTGCCTAGGGCACCTTAGATGCGGCACAGGGCCGAAAGTATGAGATGCCCATTAAGGAATAAACTCACTATTCACTTGTAATAGGTTCAAGCTTACTAACCATTGCACCACGTCAAGGTTCCCTCTTTTGTTGCTTGTAATTGAGAAACTGATCAATAAACGCAATACACAATAAGAAAAGAAAGAAAAAAGAACAGGGAAGATAATAATAAACAAACAATACATCTTTTATGTGACTTTTCCTTTCAGCACGTAGGCGATCATGGCTTTCCACATCTCCCTAACCCTGATGGCTCTTAGCACACTTTCTCCTGTAACATTTCGCAATCCCCGTTCTGTCATCCGCCTGCTCAGGCCCTTCAAATATATTATCCCCTACTTTCCTCTGTCTCTTTTTCCCTATATCTGGCCTGTTAGTATCAAATTCTCCAAGCCCTCTTTCCTCATTCCATATCCCAGGAACTTCAGTTGTCTCTTCCTATTAACGTCCTTTTCGTTTCTATTTTTTCCAATACCTCATCATTGCTCACATGCTCGGTCCATGATATCCGCAGCATCCTTCTGTAGAACCACATTTCAGCTGTTTCAAGTTTTTCCTTCATCTTTGATGATATTGTCTAACATTCATTGCCATATTGAAGAATTGACATCATATATCAATCTAGTACTCTCTTCTTTGTTTCTACTGAAAGTTTCCTGTGTCTTAATACTTTTCTCAGCTTCTGGAACGGGTCTTTCGCCATGCCAATTCACCTTCGGATCTCTGTATCGCACTTTCCGTCTTCTGTTAGAACACATCCCAGGTATTTTAATTTCTCTACCTGCTTGACTGTAGTATCTCCAATTGTATTTGGTATTTTGTGTTGCACTTTTTTGCTGGTGACCATGCATTCGGTTTTCTTGCAATTTATTTGTAGTCATTTATTGTCACTTCCTTCAGCTACCTTCTGTAGGGGGTCTTGTTGTTTTCTTTCCGTGTAAAAGGAAGAAAAGCAACAGTAATTGAAGAAAAAAGGTTAAGAACTGTATTCAAACGCAAAATGGATACAATCACTTTGTTATAGCGTTCAAACTTCAATACAAGATAAAAACACAAAATATGACTGATGAAAATTAGAATTCGTCCGTTTTTATTGGTTAGGAAGAAATCCAAGCATGTATCAGCAGGATTTGTCGATCAATTTGGAGAAGGGGATGTTCTTCGAAAACATTACGCGCAACTTAGAGCCAATATATATAAGCATTGCTTTTTCTATGTAGAGATTATATGTTTGTTGTTGTTTCCTTGCTTTACAGCTCAAAACATTTTAGTTTTATTAACCTTTTCCCATGCATTCTGGAAATTTACGCATTTGATGTTTTAGCAAAATCTAAGACAAGAAAGTGAGAGTCAGGAAGACATAGACAGAGAAAGAGAGAGAGAGAGATAGAGAGAAAGAGAGAGGGGGAGAGAGCGAGAGAGCTGGATAGAGAAAGATGGAAAGAGATGGAGGGTTATTCTCTCCTAAATTTAAAAGTATTATGAGCGTTTCAAATCAAATTTGAGTTGAAATATTCGGGTCCAAAATTCTTTGAAAAATGCCATGAAAGGAAGGCCATCAAAGTTATGAAAAGGCGGAGAAAAAACAGCATTACTGAATTCAAGAAAAAGTGCAGCGCGCACACACACACACGCAATGACTCATGCACACACACACACACACACACACACACACATAAACACCCACACGCAAAGACTCATTAACAGACATACATACATACATACATAAATACACATATGTATACATACACTAACACACACACACACACACACACACACACACATATATATATATATATATACATATACAGACGCATACAAACGTATATACGCACGCATGCACAGATATATATACACAGAAATATATATGCATATACAACTACACATACACGCATATATATAAGAAACAATGAATATCTATTACGTTAATTTTCAACTGAAATTAAAGCCAAAATACGATGTTTTGAACGGCTCATGATTAAACATAATAGACATTCATTGTCTCTTATATTTAACAGTATATATTTAGAAAATTATCTGCTGCCTCGATACACATATATATATATACACACTAACACACACACACACACATATATATACAAACGCACACGCACACACACGCATATATATGTGTGTGTGAGTATGCGTTATATATATATGTGTGTGTGTGTGTGTGTGTGTGTGTGTGTGTGTGCGTATGCGTTATGTATATATATATATTTATAATATGCTACTCTAGCATCTACGCATCGTTTATTCAGTAATGAATAAGGACACTCTCACTACTGGCGTATGAATACATGTTATATCACACGCTAAAAGTCTGCATTCTTCAACCGAGCGTCCATAGCTCAGAGGTAGCATCGCCGACTGACGCCAATTCTGTTGGGTTTAAATCTTGGGTAAAAAGCGTTTGGACGTCTAACCGCACTGATGAGCTGTGATACAGCGAAACAGATCTGTCTGCGGATGGCTAAATATATATATATATATATATATATGAACAATACACACGTATTTGCAAGCACGCATATATATATATATATATATACAGAGAGAGAGAGAGAGAGAGTGAGAGAGACATGTATATATATAATGTGCATTTTGGCAGCAATTTTACTTTTATGCAGGTTTCATTTAAAAATGATAGTGTTTGGTTAATATTAAGTGTTCACGGTACACACATAATAGCATCATCCAAATCCATTTAAAATTTAAAAAGAATGTAAGCATTATTAATAAAAAATCAAACTTAAATATTTAATATCAATTATAAAGTCCGTAACAATGTTCTTACCGTGTTCGGAATACAACTTACACATGACTCTAAATACATAAACTCTACACATATTCAGTTACACCTAAAATAGTATTCATCCTCGATAATGGCTAAAAGTATAACCGGAAACACAAAACATTTGTACAATTCCTATATAATTAATGTTCTGAAAAGAGAAGAATACAGGAAGATATGATATATATATATATACTGGCGTGTATGTTCATTGTGTATATACCACGCTAAAATCCGTTTTCTTGCATCTATAGCTACAGGTAGAATCGCCGACTTATATCAAATCGATCGGATTTCAATCCTGGATGGAAGCAATCGGATGTCTAACCGTATTGATGAGCTGTGATACTTCGACACAGTACTGTCTCCAGTTATATATATATATATATATATATATATATATATATATATATATTATAAATTATGTTTTAGAACATGTACATAATTTCTTCTATATATGTCCTCTTCTCTACAATCATCTGGATGTTTCAGTGTTTGGACTCAAACACATCATCGGGAGAAATAAAGGTTTGGAATCATTCTCTGTTTCTATTTGGTTCGTTGTTGTCGTGGGGGTTGGTTGGTGTTATTGGTAATTAAGTGAATGTGTTTCTCGTTTTGACCGTTAGACTTTTGAAGAATCTGGTGTGTAAGTGTGAAATTGTTGATTTGGAATTGTTGATTGTTGATGGTATTATCTACTGGAGTGTACGTTTTATCGGTCGGGTATATCTTTTGGTTAGAGTTCCTAAGAGGGCGGCGTGTTGATTGGTCATTTTTATTGTTGGCTATCGTTTATTTGATTGATGTCTGCTGTGCTGTTAGTGGACCTAATTCATGTATTTACTTTGATCCTGTGTCTATGTTTCACTTTGGAGTTTTTTAGATAGACGTGGTAAGGGTGGGGTGTTTTTTCTTTCCAATTTTGATTTTTTCGGTATGGAATATTTTTATTTTATTTTATAGGGTTTTTTAAAAGTATATATATATATATATATATATATATATATATATTTTAATATTTTAATATTTTATACTCAAGTTTGGAGTATTATTATATTTAGGCGAAGTTATTTCAAGAAATCTAAATTTGTATTTTTTAGGAAGTAAATGCAAATTAGCGTTTTATCAGTTTTTTTATAAAGTTGTATGTTTAATCTTAATTTTAAGTTTAATGGGTCGGTTTTTTCTTTTAATTTTTTTTTATATTCTTTTTTCGATAAATTATCGTTTGGAATCCTATTTATTTCTTTGAATTTTTTATATATTTTATTTATTTAGATATTTTTGCGGGCATTAGATCTTGCTCTAAGTATTTATTACATCGATTTTTTCTATAGCATTTTTTACCTTTTATAATAATAAAAAATCTCTATTCAAATTTTCAGTACTTTTTTTGTGATTGTAGGGTTAGATCTTACGTGTGCTTACAGTTTATTTTTGTGTATGATATAATTATTCTGAAGTAGTATATTTTTAATCTTGATTTCGAATATATGAATTTTGATTCTTTTTCAATTTTGGGAGCGATTTGTTTAATTTTTGATTTTTCTAGTACGGAATATTTTTGTATTTAAGTAAGAATATCTAATCAAACTCTTAGTATTTCTCAGCGTGATTGTAGGGTCCCTAATGTGCTTGCAGTTTACTGTGGTTTCGTGTCTCTGATTTAAGAGCTTGTTACTATTTATATATTTAAGGATCTCTATTTTTCTTGAAGGCAAAGAAAGCATGGTTCTTTTATAGATTTTGCTGTTCTTGCTTTTTTGAGAATTTTCCATTTGACCTTAGGTGTTTTATTTTCGTTTTTTAATTTCCAAAAGTGTTTGGAGAGAGATGTCTTGTTTTGTTTTTCTTTGTTATTTAAGGATGAGAGGTGATTGTAAAAGCGCTTTTTAAATACGTTCATGGTATTTCTAATATATATTTTTTCATCTTTAAGATTTTCTAAGGATGAAATCGAACACATATATATCAGAGATTTCGTCAGACATTTATTGGCCATGGAACATTGGTTGGGGTTTCTACAGTTACAGAGGTTGTTATCATGGGACGGACTTATATTAGTGTTGGATTTATTTTTGCTGTGTATTTTTAATATTTTAGTGTTATGCATTTTGATTATTTTTTCTAGATTATTGGAACAGCTATAGCTTAATTTTATGGTATTTTTATTAAAGATTTTGCTCAGAGGGTTATTTTTGGGAAAGTGCTTCTCTACTAAATTAAGAAATTTATGTACCAGCTTGAAATTAACTGATTATATATATATATATATATATATATATATATCTTCCATATTTAATGTCAACATTTCCTCGGGGGAATTTTTCTATTTTTTATTCTTCAAATTGTTTCATGTCCGTAACTTTTCCTTTTGCCTCTTTTACATTTCCTTCGTTTCTTTCTTTTTTTTTTGTTTTCTTACATTCATTCACGTTTCTTTCATTTTCATGTGCAATCATTATTTTTTGTTCTTTCATTTTTCTTTTGTTCGTTTTTCTTTCTTTCTTCTATATATTCATTATTTTCTTTATTTCACTTCTATAACTATTTATTATTTGCTGTCTTTCTTTCTTGCTTCTTTCTTTTCTTCCTTTCTTGTTTGTTTAATTCTTTTTTCTTTTATAAGTATTTTTCCATCTTTCTTTCTTATATATTTTCATTCTTTCCTGTCATTTTTCTTTCACATATTTATTCATTCATTCTTTCTTTATAAAATCTGTCACGTATTTTCTCTCTTTTTCATATCCCTTATTTTCTTTCTTTTTCAGTTTTCTTTCTTTCGTATTTTTTCATTATATTTTATTCGTATTATTCAGCTTTTCTTTTTCTGCATTGTGGTAGATAGAAAGAAAGAAATTAATTTTCCTTACTTTTTTTCATTCTCTGGTGTACTCGAAGTTTTTTCCTCATTCTTCCATTTTTTGAATACTTTTTTATTCTTTTAATTTTATGTTTCATTATCTGTTCTTTAATTCTTTAATATAGTCTTCATCAATTCAACTTTTAATATATATATATATATATATATATATATATATATATATATATATATATATATATATATATATATATTAGAGCTAGGTTTCTACCATGTGGTGTTTTCAGGCGATTAGCAATAACTGATTTTACCGTTTACCGTTTTTTTAAGAACGCTCATGTAACGGTGATTTTTTTGAACGCTCACGTAACGGGGAATTTTTGAATGAGCAATTTTTAAAATTACAAGAAATTATAACGTTTTCATCCTTGGTTTTATGAACTTAATAGGTATTTTTGGTATGGTTAAACTGAGTCATAATTTCTGTCCTTTCATTCAATAATTCATTTTTGTTTGGAAATAGCCTAATCGCTAACTTTTCTTCCTGGCACAGTCTACATATTTTGCTACCGTTTAAGGCTTGGCTGTTTTCACTATACACCACGTTATGTCTGGGTCTTTTCCATATTATGTAGAATAATAATACTGTATTCAGTATTATTTTTCTTTTCGTTTTCATCCTTTCCAAAACCTCATCATTGCTCACATGCCCGGGACCAGTTCCAACAGATTTACCCATTCTATGCCGTGCATTAAAACATTTCCGTACTCGATGGATACCATCACCCTCAGCAAAATATCCTCCTTCTAACAGCTGTATAAAAATTCCCGTTATCTCATAGTAGACAAAGTGTTTAACGTATTAAAGCGGGACATAGCGAAAATAGCCATTACTCTCTCCGTTCGTAAGCTACCTTTGGTGCACAGACGCCTCAGAATGCAACAGAGCCACCTCTTTAAGACAGTCGGGGTAGCTCATAATCGTTTTTTCCAGAACCCTATCTAAATCAGAAGCGTAGGCATTCTACAATAGAGGAAGAAGCCTATGCTATTGTCGAATCGTTGAGAAAATAGAGGCATCATTTGATCGATACTTTAAATGAGTTCAGTCAGTTAAGTGCCATACGTGAAACCCGTTTCAGGTGATCATGTCTCTTTCGAGACATGATCACCTGGGCAGAATATTATCCCGCAGTAGGTTGCCATTGCTTTCTGCGGTAGACTGGTTGTCAGCCAAGGCTATAGAACCCAATCTGTCCTCTTATTTGACTCATATGTAGAGGTTGAAGAGATGTATTATATTATTAAGTAGTAATTAATGGGGAATCAGTTTATTTTTTAATGACAATATAAAACTGATCCCCCACTTTACGCCCAGTAGAAGCCTTAATCGGGTTTTCAACTGTTATATTCAGTCAGTCAGTTAAGTGCTATACGTGATACACGCATCCGGCGATCATGTCTCGAAAGAGATATGACTAACTGGGCAGAAGATTAACCCGCAGTAGGTTACCATTGCTTTCTGCGGTAGACTGGTTGCAGCCAAGGCTATAGAACCCAATCTGTTCTATTATTTAACCCATAACTAGAAGGAAGAGACGGGTATTTGCGCGTAAGTGAATGCAAGGAATTCAACTGGAATTCGAACACAGCTCCCCGAGTTGTCGTTCCGAGTCCATATCTATTGCACCACAACGCACATCCTCAACGAATTACAGATCCAAAATCAGTTGTATTCATGTTTAACGCAAAAACGACCAGCAAAATAAAAAAATGAGATGGTAACTATTTGGAAGATAAAACTCTTGTGTTACCCGTTTAACGTAACATATCGTCTATAACGTAGCATAACGTTTCACAGTTTATAATATGTGTAATTTAAAATTTCAGTTTTGAAATGTAATATCTCAGAGTTGTAATTCTATCCCTCCCTCACCTCCTCTGAAACGACGTGTTACCCTTTATTCTTTGACCGGTGTCTTTCTAAAGCATAGACGAATCAGGAATTATCCAAATGAAAACAGAAGTCCAGTCTTTGAGAAGCTCGAAAAATTCAAAGAAATTTCAATCTTCTGTTTACGGGTAATGTTAATCTTTGGAACCACTAGTCTCCCTGTTAGACTAATTTTGAAATAAGAAGGGAAAAGAAATCATCTCTGTTTCTTCGCCATATTCTTTGCTTTATTTTAATATTTTCCTATCAGATTTAGTGAGTTGGTATGTTTTTACAGTTTTTAATATATAATGTGCAATCTAATTTAATTTAATATTGCAGGTAGTTTCAACTTTAACTAAGGTGAAACTTTTTTTAATTGTAGATAGACCCTTCTATCGCCCGCTTCTCACTCCACCAACGTCCATTGAACAGGTGTAGAGGCTCATCTCTTGTTCCCTGTTCAGGAAGTGGTTTTCGGCTCTCTTTTTCTCCTCAGACCTCAATAATGGTGCTTATGCGATTTTCCTGCGATATGCGTGGTCGGTAGCAACGTCTCTTCATTTTGAGCCTACCGGGTTGGCAGTTTTCTGGTTACTGGTTCCGACTGGTAGTTAGGAGCCCTACTTCTTGCGTAGTATCAAGAGCGGCCGCTCTGATCAACAGTTGCATAATATCGGGGTTCTTGCAGTGCCATGACGCGTATGGATAGGTGTCCTTGCAGGTGCTTTCGGTGGGCAATCCCGAAGCCACACTTTGCGGCAGCCCGCACCAGTTCTCTTCCAGTGCATGTCGCAGCTAATAACCGTTTGCCTCCTCTACTCGAGGTCTCTCTACAACAACAGCATTAAACATGAACACACATATCTCCGCAAAAAAAGCTAAACCAGGCAAATTAAAATCCCTAAACCCCTTAACATTTCCTTTACTAACATCTGCAGTATCCGAACCAATTTCAGTAGCGTTGAATCTTTTCTCCATCAAAAGTTTCCTGACCTTCTAGCTCTGTGTGAGACTAATCTCAACTCCTCAAATATCCTCTTCTGACTTCTCTATCCCTGAGTATCTTCCCCTCTTCAGAAAGGACACCAATGTCCACATGCATGGGCTTGGGGTTTACGTCAGTGAACGCCTTCCTCTAGCCAGGATGATTTCTCTTGAATCCCCACATCATTCTTATATGTGTTTCTGTCTCTCCCTTCTAAGCTCAGTTAGCTACCTCTTCTTTCTCTACTGCTCCCCATCATCTCTCGACTGCTCCGTTCTTGACAGCATCTCTAACAATATCGGCAAGGCTATTTCCTCCCACCCGTTTACCCATATATTTGTGTTTGGTGACCTTAACACCCATCATGCTGAGTGGCTGCATAACGCCGTCACAGATCACCATGAATTTTTCTATCACTCAGTCCCATACGCAGATGGTGGAGTTCCCCACGCGTTTCTGTAATAACTCTAACGGACATGAATCACTACTAGATCTTTACCTCCACCCCTGACTATTGCAATGTCGAGCAACTTTTGCCCTCTTGGTTTCCTTTCACGATACTCTGCTCAGATATCCTCTATAACAGTCATTTTAAAGGTCCGCTTTCGTCAAAATCTCGCAACAAATACATTTTAAACAATAATTGATGAATATTCGGGATTTTCTTTCACGATACTCTGCCCAGATATATCTTCTATAACAGTCATAGAAGCACTTTGCTTAGTTTTTTCGTCTTCGAACTACCCTAGTATATTCATTCAGAGAGAGGGGCTTTATTTATGTCCTATCACGCACGGCAATTCCTACAAAAAGTGGCCACGGAAATGCGAGAGGTATTTTTATTTTATAATCATTTCACCCCAAGCAAGGCAGTTTTACTGCCACTGTTGGGCAGGGGTTACATAGGGGTAAGCGATGAGAAAGAGAGGTTAGTTATAGGGGATGTCAAAAGTGGGGTAATAGACGGATGAGAATACCGTTGTAATGAGGTGAATTGGATAGAAAAAAGAGCTTGAAAAAAAGGATGCGAGTTAGTGAGATGAGAGATGCTTATTGACCTTACATTTAAATTCCTGGAGATTGTAGCTGTCGGGGAAGCAAGTATATGGAAAGGAATTCCGAGTGAGAGAAAAGAAGCTGTCAGAGTAGAAATTGCGGTTACATTTTATCGGTTTTACTGTAAAAGGGTGAGACCTAGTTGCTAATCTAGTAGCTCGTGTAAATTCATGCCTAGGGGGGCCAAGTGAGTTAAGTTCATTGGAGCAGAAGCCGTGAAAGTATTTATAGAAGAGGCACAGGGTGGCCATGTCACGCCGGTGAGAGAGCGACTGCAGCCGAGCTGACAAGTAGGCATAATAAGATAATATACAAAACTATTGAATTAGTTCCAGAGGCCGTATATGCTATAAGAATGCCGCTATGCGTAGTCACTCACGCAACACCCCATGAACGATTCCTCCCGCTTCCAAGAACAAGTTCGACTGAAATGTCTTTACCTTCTTGGCTCTCAAAACCGGGAATTCTTCTTAGACCTCTATCTGCCATGTCTTTTCAGGACATAGACAATCATGGCCCTCCACGTCTCCCTATCTCAGGTGGCTCTTAGCAAGCTTTCTCCTGTTACCCAATCAAACCGTCACTCCGTCATCCACCTACTCAGACCCGTCAAGCATATTACACGCTGCTTTGCCCTGTCTCTCTTTCCCTCTATTCGTCCTGTGAGTATCATATTCTCCAAGCGCTCCTTCTTCATTACATGTCCCAGGAACCTTAGCTGTCTTTTCCTGATGCTCAGTATTAAACCAAGTATTACATTACTTAAAAGACACCAAAACCGAACCATTGATGAATCAAGTGAATTTACTAGATGCCAACCCCCAGTATGAGCGTGACCGTTACCTGGATGGATGGTAAGATACTGTCTGACTAAAAGACTTAGCTCCTGCAGGGGACGAATCGGAATCCACATGAGTAAGCATGAGCTGTCCTCAGGACACTTCAACGGATTTTGAAGAGACGTAAACAGAACAATGGTCTGCTTCTGAAGATTATGAGGAACCCTTGAGCACTGATCACTCCAGTGGCAACAAACAAATTCAGAGGACGAGCAAGCCACTCGTAGACTACGAAAACGCAGCATAATTTAATCCAGTTTGAGCGAGAACGTGAAAGAACCTCATCATGCTACAAGCAATCTGTCACGGCCTCGTAGACAACAAAGAAAGCCTTTTCAATTCAAGGATTTCTTTCCTCTGGAGGAATGAAGCAGGGGAGAATGTGGTATGATAATTTCCACCATTAATGGATCTATCCTGAATACATATATCATAAGGAAAACACTGCTTTTATTCAGAATTAATTAAAGCTTACATTTAAGCAAATAAAAATTGTTTTTAACAATTCCACTACAAGATAGATAGATAATGTTCGGTTATAGTGAAAAGATTGATTTAGTTAAATTTTGATGAATATATTTTCATTTTAGAAAACTGAAGTCGTTTTCTAGTTTTGTATTAAAAAACGTATTGCTGGTAATAATTTTTTTCTTTCAAAAATGTATTTTGGCATTAATTTTTTCCTTCATAAATGTATATTTTTCTATAAAAGTCTATTTTTATGTATATATTTCTATAAAAGTCTATTTCTATAATTTCATAGTGTTTTGACCTTGGTTTGGGGGTTGACTATTTGCCCATAGCTGGGACCCTAACAGGTGCTACCACTCTGGGTCAGGGCGGACCTGGAAAAAACAGCAATTAAGAGGTGGTTCCATGCTCCTCACAACTTGTGATTAGAGGCCTTGCTGCTAGATGCACTTTACCGTCATGCCCAGGGCCATCACCGAGGAAGGGCTGTGCATACTGAGAGTAACATGTCTCACAGAGATAGCGAAGAGAGAGTGAAGAGAATATATTATCAAGAACAATAAGGAAACAACAAGACAATGTGGAGTGCTAAAGTTTCTCCCTTCTACTCTCTCTCCCCTAGTCTCTCTCTCTTAATCTCTCTCCCTCTCTCTCCCTCTCTCTCTTTTCTATCTCTTTCTCTTTATATATATATATTTTAAATACAAAAATGAAATTGCTTATAGGTAAAATCCCAAAACCAAATCCTATTAATATTAATTTTATTAATATTAAAAAATAATCCAAGTGGATGGCTCGATGTAAATAGTATTATCTATTTACAGAGCCAATTATGCATATTTTTTAAAACTCGGAGTTTTATTTGAATATATATATATATATATATATATATATATATATATATATATATATATATATTATAAATTATAGTTTAGAACATGTACAAATTATAATCTACTACAAAGTGTACATTTTGTTTCGGCATGGAAATGACAATGTCTCATCAGGTAGTGTCCATAATAATTTGAACATGTTCTAAACTACAATTTATAATAAATAATAAATATTCATAGTTCTATTTTTATATTGAGCACTGTTATAAATTAATGGGTTAAACGGTGTTAATATTTTCTTCGTTCACTATTCACTTATATATATATATATATATATATATATATATATATATATATATATATATATTGTTAGTCAAAAATATGTTATCACTTAATGGTAGAAATCATTTATTCACAACAATCCATTTCCATAGAGTTTAAAACCACACTTTTGTCTTTTAATCTGTCAGGGTTGGGTATTTCTATCTGCAAAACAAAAGTGATCCATTAGTTTTAGCATAATAATAACATAATAGTGATAACAGAATCATAATGTTAACAGAATTTTGACTGAATAATAATAATAATAATAATAATAATAATAATAATAATAGCATAAATAAATCAACCTAACACGAATAATAGCAACTTTCCAACTGGCACCTATACTGATTACATCATCGAAACTACTATAAACAAGGGGTAAAAATGTGAAAAAAAAAAACGGTTAAAACCTCCTGACAAGCGGATTGAACAATTACAAAAAAGTTCATCTACGAAAACTTTGAGTCGAAGTGCTGAATATAACATTAGCTTAGTTAGATTTGTTTGTTTGTTTGGAGGTTTAACGACCTATCAATCCATATGGGATCATTTAAGCTCATAACCAATTATTTTGGGTAAGGTTATTTTATTTTACAACATTTTTCTTTTCGAGTATCAAGATTCATTGGGATTTGTTTTTAAGAGCAGGGTACCCAAGTCCTACCCTTGTCATTTAACCCATAACTGGAGGGAAGGGACGGATTAATACCTTTCCCAAGGGTACCAGTGCTTAAGTGAATGCAGAGTATTCAACTAGAATTCGAACTCAGCTCACCGATTTCTCTTTCCGAGCCGATATCCACTGCACCACAACGCACATCCGTCACTATACGCTTACAGCACCTGGAATCCCCAAGTGGTTACCCATCTAAGTACATACATATATATATATATATATTGAGAGAGAGAGAGAGAGAGAGAGAGAGAGAGAGAGAGAGAGAGAGAGAGAGGTAATACATACGAAATTTCAGAAACATTAAGCAAGAGCCAAAAACCTACCTAGGTTTCACCTTATGGCTCGTCAGGCTAAATTTTCTGTCTTTATTGCTCTACTTTCGTATTGGGCGCTTTAGTGTTAAGGTTTTCGTCTTGTTTTTTTTTCTTTGAGTCGAAGTGCTGAATATAACATTAGCTTAGATTTGTTTCTTTTTTACTTCCACTTTTTTCCCTCCGAGTTCGTCCTCGGTGGGTTGTTCAAGACAGACGATTTAAATTATAGCTTAATTAGTACTAGTTTTGGCAGAGTTAGTTCTGTTACTATTGGTATTGTAATTACTATAGTTATTATATATATATATATATATATATATATATATATATATATATGAATAGAACAAATAAAGAATATATAGGAAAAAGTGTTTTTAATCTAACATGTTTCAGCTTCTTCACAGATTTAATAAGGACGAATGATTGAAAAATAAGAGAGATAGTATTTATAATTGAGGTACTTTTAAATGCCTCTCGGGTT
Organism: Ascarosepion bandense; assembly: GCA_037127315.1. NCBI lineage: Eukaryota > Metazoa > Mollusca > Cephalopoda > Sepiida > Sepiidae > Ascarosepion > Ascarosepion bandense. The sequence goes on along the minus strand of JBBBDQ010001282.1, from coordinate 786,159 downwards.
TTTAAATTATTCGTCCGTATTAAATCTTTGAAGAAGCTTGTTATAAGTGAAACATGTTAGATTAAAGACACTTTTTCCCTACTTGTTCTTTATTTATTCTATTCATCCTTTCGGATTCCGATCCATATATTCAACTCATATATATATATATATATATATACGCTCTCACACCCTGATTGAGCACTCTGGAAGAATGGTAGACTTTTAAAAAACAGTAGCAACTCTAGCATCTACGCATCGCTCATTCAGTAATGAATTAGAGCATTCTGGCTATTGGCGTTTGATACATCATACGCTAAAAGTCTGCCTAGTTTTATCGAGCGCCCATAGTTCAGAGGTAGAATCGCCGACTGACGCCCGTTCGGTTGGGTTACAATCCTAGGTTAAAAGCAATCGGATGTCTAACCGTACTGATGTATATATATATATATATATATATATATATATATATATATAGAGAGAGAGAGAGAGAGAGAGAGAGATGAATAGAATAAGTAAAGAACAAGTATGAAAAAGTGTTTTAATCTAATATATTTTACTTTAACAAGTTTTTTCAGAGATACATTAAAGATGAATGATTGAAAGAAAAATCCATCTTGTCGGATTCTTTTCCATATATTCAACTCATATATATATATATAAAATGTTGAGTTGTGATGATGCTTAGTGTCAAGATTGTTGTTTATTCAGTGGTTTTCTTGTAGAAAGCCATTTTAGCAAGCAGATTTTTTTTGTCGTAAAGCACTCGATATCAAGATAGAATTAATTGTGAGAAGTTATGCCATCTTCGATGTTTCGTGAAGGCATTATTGTAATGTCTTCACTCCTCAGGGCTTTTTCTTTATATTTATATATATTCAGAAATTATAACATTGATATGTTATAATATGTCTACAAAAGTAGCTATTTTGTTTTGACACTTCTTGTGTCTTGTCAAGTGATGTGGTTTATTTCAAATTGAATATATATATATATCGGCATGGAAAATTGAGGAAATTCGTAAAATAAAAGATGCTGCTTTGAAATTTGCATTTTTCTTTTTTCAAAATGCAGTTATCTTCCCTTAGTTATTCATAGCGGAAGTTACAAACGCCCAGCGCAATCAATCATTAGCCGGTGTCTTTCAAGGCTTCGGTGTTATTGTTTAAAAGCAACTTACTCGGTGCACATAGAGACGTCGCAAAAATTCGATAAAAGGTCGACTTTATGAATAAAGATGGTGTAGCATTCAGTGCGTTATTGAGAAGAGAGATCCTAAAATCCACTTTGTATGGAAAGAGGAGTCTGGGGTCAGGAATTAGTTGGCTTGTTTACCGATGTCACGAGCTGAGAGAAGACGAAAAAGAATTAGTGACAACGTTCCGAGGAAAATGTTATAAGCTTTGAGAATATTATTACGCTGTAAAATATCAGCAGGAACGGGAAGTATTGACATCAGACACTCGTGGCATTTTGGATATTTATCTAACCTCACTTAGAGAGGAACAAATAAGGGAAAACTTGTTTTAGGAAGATTGTGTTACGCCAACATTTAAGTAGGTGTGTCGTGTTTATTTTACAAGTAGCCAAGCTGGTTCACTTTTGTCGTGTTAGAATTTTTTTTATATGATCTGGTACTCCTGTTCTGTATTTAGAGGACGCTGATAAAATCTAAAGAAACATCTAAAATATTATAAGTCCTGAACTGACACTTCGGCTACATCACTTTCCCACTTCCGTAATGTAGCTTCCCTGTACTTTTTTCTTTAAATATTCCAATTATAATTGTTCTGATGAACTTTCCTCTATGGTATTTAGACATTATGAATTTAATATTATACCAGATTGGCGGTTAGGTCTCTTCATAGTTGGAATGGCTAGATGTAAACATAAGTTCTTTGCTAAGATTTTCTTTTCTCGTTCTCGTCTCTCGTGGAAATCTCCATGATTCCCCGTCAAATTTAATCTTCAAAAATGTAACTATAATATCAATCGTTATTTTCTGTCGTCGTATTTCTTTTACTTTTGTTGTTCTTGGCCCTTAATAATATTTCTTATTCTTTCACTCTCAGTAACCCCGTGTGGTTTAGTGGTTTTCAGTAAGTCAGTTTCAATCCATGACTGACTAGAAAGAAAGTTTTCCCGCAGTAAGTTGTCATACCCTTCTGCGGTAGACTGGTTGCCAACCAAGACTAAAAAACAAACGTTGCTATTTAACCTATAGCTGGTGGGAGAAAAGATATATTTATAATTTTTTCAAGTGTAGTTGGGCGTAAGTGAATGCAACGAATCCAGTTAAAATTCGAACGCGGGTCTCCACATCGTGCACCAGCCAAAAAATACACTTCTTCTATGTACCAGGAACCTTTAGGGCGTGTGTGATTATGACTCTCCACAACTTCATGTCCCTTGTTACTCTAAACAAAGTTTGACTCTTTATTATTATTATTCTCTTTCTACATCTATCCACTTGATGTCCGTGTCTCATCAGGATGTGGCTGATTATGACTCTCCACAACTTTCTTTGCCTTGTAGCTCTAAACAGAACCACGTCTTTGTTGATTTGAATCCCTTTGTAAAAAACTATTCAACTTTCACTCATCTCAAAATATTGTATTGAAAGTATTTTCACAGATATTTACCATAATTTCTCTTATATCAGTCAGTTGAATGTCACGCGTGATATACGCTTGGGCGATCATGTCTCGAAAGATACATGAGTGACTTAGCAAAAGATTTTCCCGCAGTAGGTTGTTATTACTTTCTGCGGTGCACTAGTTGCCAACCAAGACTATAGAACCCAACCAGTCCTGCTATTTAATCCATAGCTGGAGGGAGAAGCGACAGTTTAATGCATTTCCCAAGGATATTTGAGCGTTAGTGAACACAACGAATTCAACTGGAATTCGAACTCGGCTCTCTGATTTTTCGTTCCGAGTTGATATTCACTGCACCACAACGCACATTCTTTTATATACACATCTAAATTTTGTACATTCACCATGTTATTATTATTATTATTATTATTATTATTATTATTTCCTTTTATTTCTGTTATATACTTATTTCTTTCTGTGTCCCAATTAAAGACCTAGGGTCAGAAATGTCATTTTCCACTTCACATTTTTGTAATAATAATAATAATAATAAACAAAGACCACACATATTTTTACGGAGATAAAGTTCTTCACAATATGTGAGCTGTATTTGTGAGTAAATCTTTTGTATTTCTTTGTGACATGGGCTATCTGGGAATCCGCCAATGAGTCTATCGGAACCTTTTCTAATCAAGCCTAAGACTTCAACTACAATTGAAATTACTGATATCTTTATGTTACACTAGAAATATAGCCCGGCGTTGCTCGGGTGTAATGAAAATTTTAAAACTAATCCATGGTCCTGGAGCTCACACTCTTTGGACGTTGGCACGAAAGACTAAAAAGCAATAGTTATTTCCAGTTAAAGCGAAACCGTAGACTGAAAGAAAAATGAATGGATATAAATCAAATTATGATTTCCTGGTATCGATATCAAATGTTTTTTTCGTCGTAAACTGAATTTTGAAGGCTAAATAAGTCCTCTGCGTAAATGGTATCATGGCTGAGACTAAGAACTGCAGTTATACTTACTTAGAGCCAAACCTGAAGCAAAAACTAAAATAAAAGGGCTGAAAAAATTATACAGACATACAGGCAGATAAACAGACACACACACAAACATCTTGCCTTATATATATATATTATCAATTTTCTGCACTATTGTAAGAACTGCAAACTTGATACTTCCGAGTATCGTTTCTTATGTCTTTGTCTATGAGTGTATCAAATTTGATTAAAATCGGATCACTTCTTCTATAACCTAATTTTTTCGATTATCGATTTTCGATATTTATCGGGGGTACCTTGACACAAAACCTAGCTAAGAACACGCGCAGACGCTTATAGCACAACTGTGAAAATTTTCAAGAAAATCGGTTCAGCCGTTTCGGCGTTTATAGGTAACGAACACACACACACACACAGACACACACACACACGCAGACAAATTTCCATTTATAAATAAGTTTAGATATTTTTTTAGATTTCCACTTCAAGGCTCTTATATTTTGATAGTTTCCTGGAGGTCTTCAGGTTACGTTACAGTCTTCGGGAACTGTTATCTCAATAAGAAAACACATCACTGTTTTTGTGATCTTTGATCACGATGTTTGGGAGATCATTTCTTATTTTTCCTGGAAAGGTTGAATCCAATTCTTTCCGAGCAAGCAAACATTTTGGCCTGATTCTATTTCCAAATCACAATCCAATATCTGCAAAATGTTTCCATATTTGTTTTATCTTTTTTATAACATCCCAGTGCTTCGATCATCACTGGTATTAATACCTCTGCCTTAAGGCTGGGGTATTGTATTCAGTCGCTGGATGGATTAGGATAAAACTTTCAGCGATGATTAGTCTCATGACTGGCAAGAACTAATTAGATTTTGGGTTTGGTCAGGTACGGAATAAAGTTTCTGTTTTTTTTTTCCTGTTTTAATTATTAAAATATAATTTTTGCCTTTCAAATACCAAATACTGAATTACCTCCGCTAGATCTTTTGAAATACGGAATTACCTCTCCTGTTTCATTTTAAGTGTTAGTTTCATTTTGAAATTTAATTTTTTTTTTTTTTTTTGTATTTTCACTTTTGAGAGCGGTTAAGTTCATTGCAGTTATTCGTTCTTATTTTGACAATCATTTCTTGCTAATCCATGAGATGATATCGGTATTGCCTCGGCGGAGGTTTGCTATCTTTGACTTCTCTTTTTATTTATTTATTATTATTATTATTATTATTATTATTATTATTATTATTATTATTATTATTATTATTATTTCTGCTGTATACTTATTTTCTTCCAGGTCCCAACCAGAAACCTAAGATCAGAAATGCTATTTCATTTTCCAATGAACAAATTTTTAAAGATAAATAAATAAAAAAAAGCATAAAAATAAGTAACCTAGTTTCACGCACATGTTACATATATAAAGCCCTTCGTGAGGAGTGAGATTTACATGTGAGAACAATTTTTTGTATTTCTTTAAGGCATGGGTTAGCAGGGTTCCATTCAATGAGTCTATCGGAATCTTTTCCAGTAAATCCGAGGATTATTATTATTATTATTATTATTATTATTATTATTATTTAAGCTTCCGTATTCCCTCAGCGTAAAAATCTTGGGATTGATGTCTCAGCCAATCGCTCACAGCACTTTTGACTTCATCGTCTCTTACAAAGTACATTAAACAATTTAGGTCACCTGTAGACATTTTTTGGCTGAAACATGTGGCACCATACACAGTTGACATTTTCCTATGAATTTCACCTGGTTTGCACCCTTCAGCAACCAAAAATCTGATGACTGACCTCTGTTCAATTCTGGAGCATGCTTCTTGGTCGGCCATCTTTGTTAATCTCCAAAATTCTCAAAGTTTTTTTTCAATCTGCAAAAAAAAAACTAAATCCCTTTGAAAAAAAAGGAGAGAAAAATTTTTAAAAAATTAAGCTTCTATTTGTATTAGAAGTCCTTATACCGAAAAATTCAACTTATTTATTGAATGACCCCTCGTAGAAGTCCTTATACCGAAAAATTCACCTTATTTATTGAATGACACTCGTAGAAGTCCTTATACCGAAAAATTCACCTTATTTATTGAATGACTCTCGTATTATTAGAGCGCATTATAATATTTTACAAACTTTTACTTGGAAATCTTATCATTTTGTTTTCAGTATTGAAAAACCGTAAGTATATCCACATATCTGATCCTACTGGATACAGGACCTGTGTCTATCTTTTTGCTTCGAATATAAATCAGGCCAATGTGTATTTAAATTAAATCGGACATATGTCTAACTTTTTGACTCTTGTATAAACCGGACCTCTGTTTGTGTTTTTAACTCTAGTGTGAATCGGATTTATGTCTACCTTTTTGACTCTATTGCAAACCAGACCTATGTCTACCTTGGATCGATGTCTACTTTAGCTTCGACCGATGTCTACTTTTTCCACTCGAGTATAAATCCCACCTATGTCTTTCATAGCAACAGGACTTATGTCTAACTTTGTGACTAGTATAAATCAAACTTATGTCAATCGCTTTGACACCAGGATAATCTAGACGTCTACCTACATATCTATTAATTCATTGTGATTTTTGTCCTATAAAACTTATATCAGGTACCAAATAAACAAAGATTCCTATGTTAAATATATTTAGTCAGTTAACTTCCACACGTGATACACGCTTAGGTGATCATGTTTCTCTTGAACCGTGACTAAGTAGAAAATTTTCCCGTAGTAGGTTGCCATTGCTTTCTGCGGTAGAATGGTTGCTATAGAACCTAATCTGTCCTGCTATTCAACTCATAGCTGGAAGGAGAAGAGATGGATTGATTCCTTTCCCAAGGGTATTCGCGGATAAGTGAATGAAACAAATTCAACTGAAATTCGAACTCGGCTCGTCGATTTTTCCGAGCCAATATTTATTGCACCACAACGCACATTATCAAACTTAAACTGACTAATTCAGAAATAATATTTGCGTTTTGGTTATAAACTTGCAAGAGTCGCCTAAAATATCTGCTTGATTGAAAACGGGGTGACAAAACAGTAAAACTACAGTTTTAAATCCCGAGCGACTCATGCGATATAACCGCCGTCAGAGCTTAAACCGAGTCAGGTCAGCTATAGTTTTTTAAATGCTGCTCTGTAATTGGCTGTGGCATTTGCCTATGAGACGCCTTTCGAAAAGCCTACAAACTGGGGACCTTACCACCATCGTCGGGTCTAGTTGAACACCTGGTATAAAGATAGGGTCAGTAGTGCACATGCCGCACTCCATTGTAAAACTACACTAGCTGAGGTTGAATAGATGCTAGCAAGCTGAGAAAGAGAGAGAGACAGACTTGACAGATAGAGGAAGAGAGAAAGAGTGAGATCATATAACTGTTCTGAAAGACCCCCCAAATCTTATTTCTGGAGGTCAAGGATCATATATATGTACCTGTCTGTAGCTAGATTCTAGTTATTACAGATAAAACATTAATTTTATACTGCCACATGACTTCAAATTCAAATTACTTATGTTTAACGTACTTGGTTATATTATTTAACAGGTTCATCTGATATATTTGCTTGCAACTAAACTAAAAATGTTCTTAATATCAATCATTTAAGTACCATCCATGATACACACTTGTGTTATCAAGTCTCGAAAGAGACATGACTGACTGGGCAGATTTTCCCCGCAGTAGATTGCCATTAGCCTTTTGGTAGACTGTTTAGCAAGCAAGCCCAGAGAAGCGAATCTGTCCTGTTATTTAACCCATAGCTGGAGGGAAGAGATAGATTAAGACCTTTCCCAAGAGAAAAGTGAATGCACCGAATTCAACAGGAATTCAAACTCGGGTCTTCGATTTCTCGTTCTGAGCCGATCTACAGCACCCATTAGGTCTTTTTGAAATAAGAAGGTTCTTTGAAGCTATCTGTTATCAGGTAGGTACACAGGATCGAATCATCCTCATTCTCTTGGTAGAAAAAAGTTCTATCCGAACAGCTTCCCATGTACTGCGCTTAAATTCATAAAGTTTACGTACCTTAGCAGAATGTTAATCCGAGCATTTATCATGAGGGTAATTCAAGCTTCCTCCCTTGTTTCCTGTTTAAAATCGGATTTCCGGTTCCCCCGAAGACATGTTTGTTCTCTTTTATTTCCAGTACCTACTTGTATTTTAGTAGCATCATCGCCTTACTTGGGGTGAATTGATAAAAAAACAATAAAAAACATTATGGTGGTGGAAAAGTGATTAAAGAAGAGATGCCTGGTTAGGACCAATAACATTGCAGATTTTTCTTTGGATTTTATCAAGAATCTGTAAATAAGAACACCGGCAGCAATATTCTATATTTTTAACCATTTCACCTCAAAGCAAGGCAGTTTTACTGCCACTGGTGCGCATGGGGTTACATAGGAGGAAAGTGATGAGAAAGTGGGACAGGTTATAGAAGGGGTCTGGAAGAGGGTAATAGAAGGATGAGAATACTGGTGTGATGGAAGGGGTTGGAGAAAAGAGCATAGGAGAAAGGATGCAAGTCAGTGAGATAGGAGACCTTACATTTAAATTCTTGGAGATTGTAGCTGTGGGGGAAGTAAGTATATGGAAGAGAATTCCACAGGAGGGAAGTACGAGAAAAGAAGCTGCTGGAGTAGAATTTTATTGGTTTCACAGTAAAAGGGTGGGACCTAAATGCTAGTCTAGTAGCTCGAGTAAATTCATACATAGATTCTTCGTTGAATTTTGTCAAGAACCCCGAGGTAGCATGGACGAATGATATACTTACAGACATGTAAGATTCTGCAGAGAAATATTGTCGCGAGTTAACTTCATTTGCAACAGACCTAGCAATGTTTTCAACATAGACTTTGCACTTAATATCAGCTGAGAATGTTAGCTTGAGTCAGTCAGTTAAGTGCCATACGTGAAACACGCTTAGGCGATCATGTCTCGAAAGAGACATGACTGACTGGGTAGGAGATTATCCCGCTTTAGGTTGCCATTGCTTTCTGCGGTAGACTGGTTGCCAGCTAAAGCTATAGAACCCAATCTGTCCTGTTATTTAACCCATAACTGGAAGGAAGAGACGGACTAATACCTTTCACAAGGGTATTTGAATACCGTTTCCCAAGGGTATTTGAATGCAATGAATTCAACTGGAATTCGAATTCGAATTTGAATAGCTCGAGTACTTTCCTGAATTTTAGTTTCAGCCATGCTGTGACATGAAATACCTTTCCCGCTACCAAACTAGTAACCACGAAAAGCTTTTACTGCTATTTTCACCCTTGAACTGGACCAATGGAATGGTACTGGTCTGCGTGTTCAAATTGTTAACTTTCGCTCTACATCAAGTTATGATGATAGATCATCGGTGTTGAGGCATTTGTCTTGTATTCTTCAATCTCACATTTTTCGCTATTAAGCTTTCTATCTTCCTCCGAATCTCAATTTTCCGACTCCAAAATTTTCCCGCCATTTTTATGAGAGGAGATCATATTATTGCATATTTGTTTATCTATTTATATTTATAGGATTATTAGTTTATTGACTTAGGAGCGTATCGCTAATCCGTTTTGGGTCGACTTTGCGTGTAATTCTCACCGCATTATTTGATCAGACCCCTTACAGTTTGTGGTAGGGGGTTGACGGGCAGACGGTGCGATTCTATTAAGCCACAAGGACCACCTACTACTTTTTATGGGGTTTCAAATCTACGTGCGCCCAGGAACCTAAATATATGTATCAGGATTCTCTTTCTTTCTTTCTTTCTTTCTCTCTTTCTTTCTTTCTTTTCAAATTTTATTTTCTCTCTCATTCTTTCCATCACTTAATTTTCGTTTTAAACAGTTTCTTTATTTATTTTCTTTCTTTCTTTCTTTCTTTCTTTCTTTCTTTCTTTCTTTCTTTCTTTTACCCTTCTACATTCTGACTCTCACTTATAACAATTTCTTAATTCTTTCTTCTTCATTTTTCCTTTTTCTTTGTTTCTTTGTTTCTTTTCAAATTTTCTTTCTTTCTTTTCAAATTATATTTTCTGTCTCATTCTTTTCATCACTTCACGTTCTTTTAAACAGTTTCTTTATTATTCTCTGTTTTTGTTCTTTCTTTCTTTCTTTCTTTCTTTCTTTCTTTCTTTCTTTTACCCTTCTACATTCTGACTCTCACTTAAAACAATTTCTTAAATTTTTCTTCTTCATTTTTCTTTCTTTCTTTTTTCTTTTCAAATTTTTTTTCTTTCTTTTCAAATTTTATTTTTATCTCATTCTTTCCATCACTTCACGTCCTTATAAACAGTTTCTTTATTCTTTCTCTTGTTTTTTTTCTTTCATTCTTTCCAAATCGTCTTTTCTTTATTTTCAAATGTTTTTTCTGTCTCATTCTTTCTTCCACTTTTCAGTTTCTTTCTTTCTTTCTTTCTTTCTTTCTTTCTTTCTTTCTTTCTTTATTTATTTATTTATTTCTCCTCTACATTCGAACTTAAAACTATTTTTTCATTCTTTCTTCTTATTTTTAATTCATTCATTCTTTCTTTCTTTCTTTCTTTCTTTTAAAATATTCTTTCTTTCTTTTCCAATTTTTTTCTGTGTGTCATTCTTTCCATCACTTAATCTTTAAGCAGTTTCTTTATTTTCTCTCTTTTTCTTTCCGTCATTCTTTCTTTTTTTCATTTACCCTCGACTTTTTGACTCTTTCCTAAAACAATATCTAAATTCTTTCTTCCACATTCTTATTTTCTTTCATTTGAATTTTTGTTTCTTTCGTTTTAAATTTTATTTTATGTCTCATTCTGTTCATCACTTAATGTCGTTTTAAACATTTTTTTATTCTCTCTTTTTGTTCGTTCTCTCTTTCTGTCTTTCTTTCTTTCTCTTTTCTACGTTCTGATTCTAACTCAAAACAATTCTTTCTTCTTTATTTTTCTCTTTCTTTCTTTCATTCTTTCTTTTCTTCTTTTCAAATTTTTTCTTATCAGATTTGATTTTCAGCCTCTATATTTCAATCAGTTAACATCTTTTTATACATTTTCTTAATTTTCTCTCTTTTCTTCTTTCTTTCATTTTTCTTTCTTTCTTTCTTTCTTTCTTTCTTTTTTTCATGTATTCATTCTTTTCTTTCATATTTTATTTTGTCCTATTTTTCCATAACTTAATCTCCTTTTAGACAGTTTCTTATTCGCTCTCATTTTTCTTTCTTTCTTTCTTTCTTTCTTTCTTTTCAATTTTCATTTTCTGTTTCATTCTTTCTTTCATTTAATGTCCTTTTAAACAGTTTATTTATTCTCTCTTTTTGCTTTCCGTCTTTTTTCTTTCTTTTATTTTCTTTCTTCATTTTTTCTTTTAAATTTTATTTTCTGTCTCATCCTTTCTTAATGCCCTTTCAAACAGTTTCTTTATTCTCTCTTTTGCTTTCATTCTTTCTTTCTTTCTTTCTTTCTTTCTTTCTTTCTTTCTTTGTCAATTTATTTTCCTTTATACATTCAGACTCTCCCTTATAAAAATTTAATTCTTTCTTATTCTTTTTTTGTTTTTTGTTTCTTTTTTCTTTTCAAATTTTATTTTTTGTCTCATTCTTTCTTTCACTTAATGCCCTTTTAAACAGTTTCTTTATTCTCTCTATTATTTCTTTATGTCTTACTTTCTTTCTTTCTTTCTTTCTTTCTTTCTTTTCCCTTCTACATTCAGACTCTACCTTAAAACAATTTCTTAAGTGTTTCGTTCTTTCTTTCTTTCTTTCTTTCTTTCTTTTTCTTCCTTCCTTCTTTCTTTCTTTCCTTCTTTTAAAATTTTATTTTCTGTCTGATTCTTTCTTTCACTTAATGCCCTTTTAAACAGTTCCTTTATTCTTTCTATTATTTCTTTATGTCTTACATTTTTCTTTCTTTCTTTCTTTCTTTCTTTCTTACTTTATTTCTTTCTTTCTTTCTTTCTTTCTTTCTTTCTTTCTTTCTTTTCCCTTCTACCTTCAGACTCTACCTTAAAGCAATTTCTTAATTGTTTCTTTCTTTCTTTCTTTCTTTCTTTCTTTCTTTTCAATTTTCATCTTTTCAAATTTTTTCTCTTTTTTTCTCTTTTATTATCTTTTTCTTCAATTTACACTTCATCGTTTGTCCTCACCTTTGTTGGATAATCACATCATTCCGCCTGTTGTCTGCCCCGGCTTTTATCTGACGCGTGATAGAAAGAGATATGACAGCAAAGCCTCAGCAACAGAAGCAGCAGCAGCAGAAAATGAGATGATACCCTGAATGCTGTCAAGCGTGAGAGGCATCACTGTCAATCTCAGGAGCAGAAAGATTAGACTTAAGACTCCAAGTTATAGACTCAGGTTTACGTTCCACGGGAAAATAGCCTAGTAGATAAATGCTTTCGAGAATTTGGTATCATAGTAATTGGGGGTAGTGGAAATTTAGATTCCGTGGAAATAGGGCAAAAAATAACTGAACAGTACTAAGAGAAAGAACCAGATATGCCTAGACATGAAGCACCGTATCCCCCATAGATGAAAAGAAAAAAAAGTTGAACTCGAAATTGTCTGAAGGTTGACAAGCATTTAAAGATAAAAATTCTATTATAATATTCTATTTTCCCATAGCCCAACACTTCAATCAACCGGGACACACATTAGAAAACTGCAAATGTTTATGAATAGATTCTGATTTTAGTTCTACATACTCACGCAGAAAGAAAGAAAAATACTGGATTTTAAAATTAAATACATACAGGCTAGGGTTAAATAGGGACTTAGGTGTTTTGAATCTTTATAATTATTTCAATAGTTAAACATTTTTTAGATACCCTTCAAAAAATTTTCTTTAAAACAGCATTTATAAGTATTATTAAAGATAGGTTTACGTTTACAAATATTAAAATAATCTGTCGCTTTCTGCGTCCCGTGATGTAAACAATCTCTCAACGAACGCTCCTCGCGAAAACGTTTCTAATTTAAATTTTAAAATCATTTGTTTCTGATGAAAGGCCGAGGACGGTGAGAAATATAAAATATAATAATAGAAATAAATAAATACTGTCAAAAACATACATTTTTAAACTTACAACTTTTTAGTACTTTTTCCTATATATAATAATAATAATAATAATAATAATAATAATAATAATAATAACATCACCCAGCACCGATTACAGAAATAGAAGATGTCACCATTCTATGCGATTACACCATCTACACAGACAGAAAAATTGAAGCAAACAGGCCAGACATTATTGCTAAAAAGCAGAAGGAGAAAACTTGTCTATTAATTGATATGGCTTGTCCAGCGGATTGTAACATAGCAATCAAGGAATTTGAAAAACTGTCAAAATATAAAGACCTGGAAATTGAAATAGAAAAAATGTGGAAATTGAAAACAAGAGTTGTGCCAGTGATAGTAGGTGCACTTGGAATGATAAAAAATGGAACAAAACAACACGTTGAAAGAATCTCTGGAAACCCCAGCTTAAGAGATATACAAAAAATTGTCTTATTAAGTACAGCCCCGACACTAAGGAAAACTTTATCTATGTAATGCTAGGGATGATAGGGAAGATAGAAAAACATGAAATGGGGCCATAACAACACGCCACGACCTGCCTTAGGTCTCCCCCCCAGACTTGGTTGGTAGTGAGACCAAAGCAGAAATCGAAATATGATGAAAAATGATATAATAATAATAATAACAATAAAAACAAGTATATATATATATATATATATATATATATATATATATATATAGGAAAGAATATTAATAAAAAAAGTTTTGAATTTAAAAATGTACTTTTTTTGGACAGTATTTATTTATTTTTATTATTGTATTTTATATTTCAGACCGCCCTCGGTCCTTCATCAGAAACGAGTGATTTTTAAATTTGAATTAGAAACGTATTTTACGATAGCGTTCGAATATTTTTTTGTGTTTACATCACGTGGTGTGTTTGTTCACAACATGCGGCACGTCTGTAGAGAAAGTCTGTTTGTTTTAGATAAAAATTTCTTGGAATATCCGAAAAAAATAGAAGGATATATATATATATATATATATATATCATTCTATCGCTCTTTGGTCTTTTGGGGGATAACCTGTG
>JBBBDQ010001282.1:752500-767500 GCA_037127315.1 Ascarosepion bandense | reverse complement strand
GCGTAGAGTTTCTTCCAGCTCTGTCGGCCATATTGAATTTTATCGATGACGCGGCTGTGATAGAAGTCGCTTCGCGCCACAGGCGAGGGGAACTCCATCGTTCAATACCCTTTAGGCGCGTGAACCACTTCCGTGGCGTGCACTGAATTTTGATGTGTGATGTTCGAAATCCAGCTGAGTACCGTGGAAAGAAAGTAAATAAATAAAATAAAAATATGGTTAAAAAAAACAAACGCAAGCGTTTTCTGCTTTTCTTTTTTCCTTTCTTTCTTTCTTTCTTTCTTTCTTTATTTATTTATTTAGTTATTTTCATTTCAGCTCAAACTACATTTACTTTTATGACTTTTCTTTAACACAATGAGTCTTCTATGCAGTTTTCTCGAGTGGTCTCTTTTCTTTCTTTCTTTCTTTCTTTCTTTCTTTCTTTCTCGTAGTCAGTCTCCTTTCTTTCTTTTTACTTTCTTTTTTCTTCCTTGTCATTTCTTTCTTTACTTTTCTCTTCCATGTTTCTTTCTTTCTCTCTCGTTCTCATTCTCTCTCTCTCTCTCTCTTTCTCTTTCTCTCTCTCACTCTCTTGTAGTCATCGTTTTTTATTTCTTTCTTATCTGATATAGATATATGACTGGCTAGATAGATAGATGGTGAACAGACGGAGATAGATAGATAGATAGATAGATAGATAGATAGATAGATAGATAGATAGATCAAGACTGAAATAAGGAGACAGAATGAATCTTTACACGGAGTTAGGTCGAGAGATAAATAGAAAAACCTGAGTGGTTTCTGGTCAATCAATCGACTGAGATTGGTTAATAGAATAATTTATGATACCCTGGTTGATCGATACGCAAATATATTTTGGAATAGATGAATCAATGGCCCGATCCGAATAGGCCGACGAGTGAGTTAGTACAAGATAGATGACGGATATATCAATAACTGTACTGAATCCATAATCTGTGTTCTTCAGTTGATATACACAGAGAGAGAATCTCCGCATCAATCACTTCTTCCAACCGACATAACGTACGTTCTCTCTGATTTTATATATAAGTTTCTTCAAAAGTCTATGTCATATTACTATACTGTATACTTTAATAACTATTCACAACTAGCAGGATAACCCGGCGTTGCTCGGGTGTAATGAAAGCTTTAAAACTAATCCATGGTCCTGGAGCTCAGACTTTTTGGACGTTGTCACGAAAGACTAAAAAGCAGTAGTTGTTTCCAGTTAAAGTGAAACCCTAGACTGAAAGAAAAATGAATGGATGTAAGTCAAATTTTGATTTCCTGGTATCGATATCAAATAAGTTTTTTTCGTCGTAAACTGAATTTTGAAGGCTAAATAAGTCCTAAATAAGTAAATGGTATAATGGCTGAGACTAAGAACTACAATTATACCTACTTAGAGCCAAACCCGAAGCAAAAACTAAAATAAAAAGGCTGAAAAAATACAAACATACAGGCAGATAAAGAGACACGCACACAAACATCTTGCCTTTTATATATGTATATATATATTATCGATTTTCTGCACTATTGTAAGAACTGCAACCTTGAAACTTCTGAATATCGTTTGTTATGTCTTTGTCTATGAGTGTATCAAATTTGATTAAAATCGGACCACTCCTTCTTTAACCCGATTTTTTCGATTATCAATTTTCGATATTTATCGGGGGTACTTGGACACAAAACCTAGCTAAGAACACTCGCAGACGCTTATATTACAAATGTGTAAATTTTCAAGACAATCAGTTCAGCCGTTTCGGAGTCTATAGGTAACGGACACACACACACACACACACACACACACACACAGAGACAAAGTGCCATTTATAAATAAGTTAAGTTACGATATTAAACAGTATACTGCATCCGGCATCAAGGCCTCTGATTGAGAGTTTGCGAGGAGCATGGAACCACCTTTTAATTGATGTTGTTTCCAGGCCCACTCTGATCCGGAATGGTAGCACCTGTTAGGGTACCAGCTAAGAGTTAACCCCCAAAATGTGGTCAAAACACTATGGAAGTATAAAAATACACTTTAATAGAAATATATATATAAAAATAGACTTTTATAAAAAAATATACATTTTTGAAGGAAAATTATTACCAACAATACATTTTTGAATAAAAAGTTATTAACATAATACATTTTTGAAGCTGAAAAGAAATTATTTTCAGAAAACATTTTTTACAAAACTAGAAGACATTTTCAGTTTTTTTTAATAGAAAAAAGATTAAAAACAAGTTTTCATTAAAATCTGACTAAATCAACCTCACTATAACCGAACATAAAAAAAAAACAAAAAACTTAAAACCTCACCTTTTTGGGATTAAATAACCCATAGAGGTTGATATGCCGTTAAACAAAACTCAAGCAACCAAAAAAAACAGACGATATTAAAACACAATTTAGATTTCCTGAAAGCTAATATTTCCAATTTTCTATACAGGATTTTACAGGTGTTTAATGTGAGCGCCGCTGGTTACATGACATACATTCAAAGAATAATACAAATCTAATTTCTGTGCAAATTTCATGGCGAATAGATTTATCAATGCCCTTGAATCGTCGAATCAATTCTAGCTTGTGTTGGTGGTGCAGTGGATATCGACTCAGAACGAGAAAAAAGAGAGCCGAGTTCGAATTCTAGTTGAATTCCTTACATTCAGTTACGCGCAAATACCTTTGGAAATGCTATTAATCAGTCTCTTGCTTTCAGCAATGGGTTTAATAGCAGGACAGAGTGGGTTCCATAGCCTTGTTTGGCAACTAGTCTACCGCAGAAAGTAATTGCAACTTACTGCGGGAATATCTTCTGCCCAGCCAAAGCGTGTATCATGCATGAGAATGAACTGACTCACTGTTATCTTAATAACTATTGACTATATTAAAACACAATATTTCCTGAAAGTTTATATCTCCACCTTTTTTTTAATCGTTTCACTCCGAGCAAGGCATTCCACTGCCACTATTGCGCAGGGGGTTACATGGGGTCGGGGAAGTGATGGGAAAAGGATGGTTAGATATAGGAAATATCAGAAGGAGGGTGATAGACGGGTGAGGGTACCGAGAATGAGTGTTGGTTAGACGGTGAGAGTGCTTGAGAGAATAGATGCAATTTAGTTTGTTAGGAGGTGTCTATTGACCTTATATTTAAACTCCTGGAGACTGTAGCTGTCGGGGAAGCAGGCATGTGAAAGGGAATTCCACCGGCAGGAAGCGCGAGAAAAGAAACTGTTGGAGTAGAAATTACGGTTACATCTTATCTGTTTCATTGTAAAAGGGTGGGACCTAGTTGCTAATCTAGTATCTCGTATAAATTCGTACCTAGGCGGCACCAATGACCTAAGTTCATCGGAACAGAAGCCGTGAAAGTACTTGTAGAAGAGGCACAGGGAAGCCACGTCACGCCGGTGAGAGTGGTTGCAGTCGGTCCGCCAAGTCAGGATCGATCACGTTACAGATTCTCCGTTGTATTTTGTCAAGAAGCTCGAGGAGAGTAGCAGGAGCACTCGACCAGATGTGGCAGCAGTATTCAATACACGGGTGGATGGTAGATTTATATATGTGCAGGATAGATTCAGACGGGAAAAATTTCCGGGCCCTGCACAGAGAACCGACCTTCATAGCAGCGGACTTAGCAATGGATATAGTTATTCCATTTGAGGTCCGCCGAGAGTGTAAGGCCAAGGAGGCGTAGTGTTTTACTCTCAGGGAGGCAAGCCTGTTATACATGATTTTACAGGTGTTTACTGTGTGTCGCCAGTTACAAGACACACATCTAAACGACAATCCAAATCCAGTTTCTGTGTAAAATTCAAGTTGAATAAATCTATCAGTGTCTTTCAACTGTTGAATCAATTGCATCTTGTATAGTGTGGACTATATTTTGTATAGCCGAGTCCATAAGACGCGCCAAATTGTTTTGGTGTGAGCTTAAGTTCTCCACTGGCTAACCTGATTTCTAGGGGTTGCAATTGAAGGCTTGCCAAACTTGTCCCATCGTATTATTTGAAATTGAGGAGAGTCCTGTACTCTTTGTCGGTCAAAAACATCCCTCCTCATTAAATTTTGCATGCCAATTCAAAATGGAAAATCTGCATGTGCCTTTCTTGATAAACGTACGAAATTTGCGTCAAACATGTGTCCATGATTCAGTTTTAGCGTATTCTAGGAGGCAAAATCACTTCTCTTGTTTTGTGAATGATAAAAAGTGTCTGTTAATCTAGGAATGCGATTAATTTAGTGAAATAGAGGCAATCACTCTGAAAATACAGGGTGTTTAAAAAGTCTACGCCACATTCTAAGAACTCTTATATCATTAGCTACAATTAGTAGCATGAATAAACTGGTATCATTTAAAAGCTAAAAGTATCAATTTTCCAGTAACACTTTCAGCGTATATTTCATTCGCAGTAACCCTTTGTATCTTAGTAGCTTTATAGCCTCACTTAGGGTGAAATGATAAAAAAAATACATATGCGATAGCTATTTGGATTTTAAGCTCGCATTTATTTATTTTGTAGTGATTTAATTCAAAATTGATGGTACGATTAGCGTTTATTAAAATACATGACTATATTCTCATTGTTACAAAGACATACGAAGAAAACTGTTAACTATGTCAAAAATAGGTTTTGAGTTTGAGTTTGAGTGTTTTGTTTAACTGCATATCAACACCTATGTGGGTTATTTAATGCCAAAAAGGTAGGGTTTTAAGTTTTGTTTTTGTTTGTTTTGTTTAATGTTCGTTTATAATGAGGAGGTTGATTTAGTAAGATTTTAACGAAAATTTTTTGTTTTTATTCTTTTTTTATTTTAGAAAAGTAAAAATGTCTTCTAGTTTTGTATTCAAAAATATTTTGCTGAGAATTATTTGTTTTCCTTCAAAAATGTGTTATAGTTATAATTTTTTCTTCAGAAATGTATTGTTGGTAATGTTTTTCCTTCAAAAACGTATATTTTTCCTTCGAAAATGTATATTTTTCTATAAAAGTATATTTTTGTGTATATATTCCTATGAAAGTGTATTTTTATACTTTCATTTTGACCCCAGTTTGGGGGTTAACTATTTGCCCATAGCTGGGACCCTAGAGGTGCTACCTCTCCGGGTTAGGGTGAACCTGGGAAAAACAGCAATTAAGAGGTGGTTCCATGCTCCTCACAAACTCCTTGCTGCCAGATGCAGTTTACTGTCATGCCCAGGACCTAGAAAAAGAAGTATTTATGAAAACTTTCAATCGAGCATATTGAGACACAAAGTCAAATTTAAAATGACAGGAGAGTTCATGTGTACGTGAATCAAGGACAGATGTTGCTTAAGCCTCTTCCGTAGTTCTCTTTTAGGCGAGATCTAAATTGATTCAGATCCATCTCAAAATTGTAGTATTTGCGTATGGGGATGGTCTGTTTTAGTCTGGAGTAAATTATATTACATTCTAATCTTTGAATTAAACCGAATCAGGTACAAATAATTCAAAAGTAATTATTTCGTTTTATTTCTATTAGCAGGTCTGACGTTTTATTCTTCAGTAATCATTAACTATAATAATGGAGCCGTCCGTCTTACCGAAGCTATCAGTAAGTAGGAGATATTTAGGAATTGGTGGAGTTAGATCCTTTGACGCTTGAGTGCCAGTTGAGATGATCACCATATGCCAGCCTGTGCTGACATCATATTCACCTCCACCAACAACCACATTCTTCTTTCTCCTTCGCCATCTTAGTCAGCTTCTCTTTGATGAAATTTTAAAAGACACACATCTAATCTGAACTTATTTATGAATGGAACTTTGTCTCTGTGTGTATGTGTGTGTGTTTGCCCGTTACCTATAGACTCTGAAACGGCTGAACCGATTTTGTTGAAAATTTACACAGTTGTACAATAAGCACCTATTAGCTAGGTTTTGTGTCGAGGTACCCCCAATAAATATCGAAAATTGATAATCGAAAAAATCGGGTTATAGAAGGAGTGGTCCGATTTTAATCAAATTTGATACACTCACAGACAAAGACATAAGAAACGATATTCAGAATTTTCAAGGTTGCAGTTCTTACAATAGGGCAGAAAATACATAATCAATATATATAAAAAAAGGCAAGTTGTTTGTGTGTGTGTCTGTTTATCTGCCTGTATGTCTATTTTTTCAGCCCTTTTATTTTAGTTTTTGCTTCGGGTTTGGCTCTAGGTAGGTATAATTGTAGTTCTTTGTCTCAGCCATGATACCATTTACTCAGAGGACTTATTTAGCCTTTAAAATTCAGTTTACAACGGAAAAAAACTTATTTGATATCGATACCAGGAAATCAAAATTTGACTTACATCCATTCATTTTTCTTTCAGTCTACGGTTTCGCTTTAACTGGAAACAACTATCGCTTTTTTACTCATTCGTGCCAACGTCCAGAGAGTCTGAACTTCAAGATTATGGATTAGTTTTAAAGCTTTCATTACACCCGATCAACGCCGGGCTATACTGCTAGTTCAACAATAAATTAAGAAGTAGAGATTGAAAATAGAGCAAATGAGAAAGCTTTGTCGTGTTTAAAATAATGGAGGGTGTGGAGTTGTTTTTTTTTTTTCAAGTTGGGTGCAGCATACAAAGGTTGAAACGGGGCCCAATTGTATAATATAAGTAATAATAAATATTGCAATAAAATTTATTGCAAATATAAATTAAAATACGTGTAATTCATAGGTAAATGTATAATATTGTTACTTCATTTTTTATCATGAACTGCTTTAAAAAGAAGTTTATGGGTAGACTAGTCTGAAATAAAACGCAGTTACACAGAGCGTCGACTGACGGAAAAATGAATCAGGACATTAAACTTCCTATTTACCGTGTTTTTCGGTATGGACGACAATAGATTTTCGACCAAACAATTTACGGAAATTTACACTTCATCCTTCAGGCCAATGGTTAAATTTTTATGTAAAAGATCGGTCAGTTAAGTGCCATACGTGAAACAGGCTTGCAGTTTTTGGTAGACTGATTGCCAGCCAAGGCTATAGAACCCCATCTGTCCTATTATTTAATCCATAACTGGAAGGAAGAGAGGGATTAATACATTTCCCAAGAGTATTTGTGCGTGAGTGAATGCAAGGAATTCAACTGGAATTCGAACTCGGCTCCCCGATTTGCCGTTGGCAACGTTTAGACTGGAGGTCATTCGTGGTCGAGAGGTCTAAGACGTTGCCAGATCAAATGGTAGCTTCTCCTATGTGGATAGGAGTCGCAGGTTCGTATCCTGCCGAATGACACATTTTCGTAATAAAAATTCATCGTAAATTTTTTTTTAATCATTTCACCCCAGGCAAGGCATTCCACTGCCACTATTGCGCTTGGAGCTACATAAGGGGAGGAAAATAGGAAGAGTGGTTAGATATAGGAACTGTCAGAAGCGGGTGATAGATAGTTGGGTGGATGGGAAGAGTGTTTGAAAGAATGAAAGTTAGTTTTTAGGAGGTGTCTATTGACCTTACATTTAAACTCCTGGAGATTGTATCCGTCAGGGGAAGCAGTCATGTGGAAGAGAATTCCACAGCCGGGAAGTACGAGAAAAGAAACTGTTAGAGTAGAAGTTGCGGTTGCATTTTATCGGTTTCACTGTAAAAGGGTGGGACCTAGTTGCTAATCTAAATCAGGCCAGTAGATATAAATATATAATACTGTTTAATTTAAAAAAACCAAAACAAAATATCTACTGAATTATGACTATCGATCAAAAATAATGTTCAAACAAATCATTTCATATATGGGTATATAATAAGCTTTCGGTGATTAGCGTTGAGAAGAATAAATGTATGACACAGTGTTGTTCGAAGGTGTTATTATTCTTGTATCTGTGACTTTACAAAGTGACTTTAATCTGTCCTGCGAGTATCAAATTTTCCAAGCACACTTTCCTCATTGTGTGACTTAGAAATTGCAACCTTTTTTTCTGGTGTTGTATAAAAATGTCTTTTTTGTTTTCATTTTATCTAAATCTTCGTCATTACTCACATTTTCAATTCATAGAATTCTCATCATCCTTCTGTAGAAAAACATTTCTGTTGCTTTAGGTTTCTTTATTTTTGAGGAGATTGTCCCTTGCAATAAGCATTGCCGAGGATGTTTGTCTACAAGGGCGGCTAGATAATCTCATTGGCGACGCTGGCACACTTGTGTTTGTTCAACATCCACATAGCCCACCTGTGGATTATACTGAACTATACTGAGCGGACCTTTAGTTACAGTTTCTGGGGGAAAGTACATTATCCGTTATAAACAAACCGAACAAGGCCAGGATGTTTAAATCCTCCGTGACAATGACTTGTGTCTTCGAGCTAGCACAACCATCGACGACTTCTCAAAGTTAGCCGTCGACTGAATTTCACTCACCAAGCTTGGGTCAACCCGCGGTATGGTTTTCAGATTAAGATGCCGCACACTGAGATCGCCTCGCCCAGACCGATTCCCGACTACTAATAACAAAATCTCACCTCATAGATTGGTGATGTTCGAACCCGGGCTTCACGGTTAGAAAATGAACGTTCTAACCCGCCAATAATATCAGCTCAGTACTCTTTTTTGTGCGTTTTTGGTGCAGTGGATATCGGCTCGGAACGAGAGATCGGGGTACCGAGTTGAAACTCCAGTTAAATTCCTTGCATTCACTTACGCGCAAATGAGCTTGGTAAAGGTATTAATCAGTCTCTTCCCTCCTGATATGGGTTAAATAATAGGACAGCTTGGGTTTTATAGCTTTGATCGGTAACCGCAGAAATCAATGGCAACCTACTGCGGGATAATCTTCTGTCCAGTCAGTTATGTCTTTTTTGAGACATGATCGCCCAAAGCGTGTATTACTTATGCCACTCAACTGACTGATTGACTCCTTTTTGTTTCTCATAAAAGTTCATTTCTTTATACTTTGTTTAGCTTTTCGGATTTCAGTGTCGCACTTTCCGGTCTCCGTTATATAGATATTTATTTGTACTTGATTTTGATATCTCCAATTTGTAATCTGTATATTATGTTGCCCCTTTTACTGACAACTATACATTCTGTCTTCTAGCAATTGATGCTTTTTTTAAAAATCATATCACCCCGAGCAAGGCGGTAACGCCACTGATGTGCAGGGGGCTACGTAAGAGCTAAAAGATTGGAAAAGAAAAAATCGGAAACCACATCCTAAACAGGAAACAAGAGATGAGCCCCTTGGGTTGAGTGTGAACCGGGTGATAGTTTAGTCTATCTACTCCAATTGAGAAAAAAAAAAAGAAGAGTGAAAACATTGGAAAAGAGGAATCCGGAAACCACATCCTAAACAGGGAACAAGAGATGAGACTCTTCACCTGTTCAATAAATGTGGGTTGAGTGTGAACCGGGCGATAGTTTAGTCTATCTACTACAATTAAGTATTCGTTTCTTATCTCTTTCCGTCTCTCCCGCCTGTCAGAGTTCCTGTAGTTTCCTTTCAGTGTCTACTATCAACACAGTAATTTATAATCAGCTATCGAGGGATCCAAAACCGAAATTAAGTGAAACTTAATGCCTGGGGATCGATCATCCGACAATACTTCCCCATTGTACTTAAAGCGATACAGTTAGGAGTACGCTTTGATGTCAGTGACAATAGTCAAGGAAACCAGACAATTTCTGTTATACTCAACATAAAATGCGACCTTGGATCTTTTGCCGGATTTCTGATATACCTTCTCTGTTTCATAGGGAAGAAAACAGTCTGTCATGATGGATTGTCGAACAAATCTCAACTGTAACAAGAATATCGCGATATGAGGAGAGGAAAATAAATAAAAAATTAAGGACAATATTTGGTGAAGAAAAGTGGTGAAGAAGGAAAAGAAAAAAGAAAGTGGGAAAGGGAATAACGACTAGTTAAATGTATAAAAGAGAAGCTAGAGGAAGATAGACAAGAGTAACAAGAAGGAAGAAGGAGGAAATCAAGGTGTAAGGAAGTCGTGAGAAGAATATATTGCCGTATTTCCATAGCAACCATCAGACGTGTGGGTATTTCAGGTATATTAAGGCGTATTGCTTCAAAGATATGAGAGGCTTTTGCATGAGATTCTAATTTGCATATTAAACCGCGAACAATAAACATTTTTTTCTATTTCTTTTTCCTTTTGTTTGTTTTTTTATTTGTCTGTTTGTTTGTTTCTTTTTTATTCCATTTACCTACCTTTGTTCCGACTTTTCTTCTGTATTCATTTCTTTCTTTCTTTCTTTCTTTCTTATTCCATCTACCTACCTTTGTTCTTACTTTCCTTCTATATCCATTCATTCCTTTCTTTCTTTCTTTCTTTCTTTCTTTCTTTCTTATTCTATCTACCTACCTTTGCTCCTATTTTCCTTCTATATTCATTTCTTTCTTTCTTTCTTTCTTTCTTTCTTATTCCATCTACTTACCTTTGTTCCGACTTTTCTTCTGTATTCATTTCGTTCTTTCTTTCTTTCTTTCTTTTTCCATCTACCTACCTTTGTTCTTACTTTCCTTCTATATCCATTCATTCATTCCTTTCTTTCTTTCTTTCTTTCTTTCTTTCTTTCTTTCTTTCTTTCTTATTCTATCTACCTACCTTTGCTCCTATTTTCCTTCTATATTCATTTCTTTCTTTCTTTCTTTCTTTCTTTCTTTCTTTCTTTCTTATTCCATCTACTTACCTTTGTTCCTACTTTTCTTTTGTATTCATTTCTTTTTTTCTTTGTTTCTTTCTTTTTCCATTTACTTAACTTTGTTCCTACTTTTCTTCTCTATTCATTTCTTTCTTTCTTTCTTTCTTTCTTTTTCACACTCCACGCACGTCTATTGAACAGGTGTAGAGGATCATCCTTTGTTCCCTGTTTAGGATGTGGTTTTCGGCTTTCTCTCTTCTAATCTTTTCACTCTTACGTAGCCCCCTGCACATCAGTGGCGTTACCGCTTTGCTCGGGGGTGATATGATTAAAAAAAAATCTACCTACCTTTGTTCTTACTTTCCTTCTATATTCATTTCTTTCTTTCTTTCTTTCTTTTTTATTCCATCTACATACCTTTGTTCCTACTTTTCTTCTGTATTCATTTCTTTTTTCTTTCTTTCTTTCTGATTTCATCTACTTACCTTTGTTCTTACTTGCCTTCTATATTCGTTTCTTTCATTCTTTTTTTCTTTCTTTCTTTCTTATTCCATCCATTTTCATTTGTTCCTATTGGCCTGTCCGAAAAGTTCATACCGATTTTTCAGGGAAATTAAAAGACCAAAGAAAGTTATGCTAATAAATATTTATTCAACTAAATTCGAATCATTTTGTTACACAAATTTTCGACATTTTTCCTTCAACTTACAGATTTCGTTTTCCTAGAATTTCAGTGGGTTCTCAACAAAGAGCTCATGCAAGTGTTCTTTTTTTTTTGTCATCCAAAGAATCAAATTTTTTACCATTGAGATTGTTTTGCAAGGACCTGAATAAATCAACATCAGAACGATAACAGTCAAGTGAATATGGCGGGTTGGGTAACAACATCCGAGCCTAGTTGCAAGAAATTTTGCCTGTTCGCCAAAGAAACGTGAGTTCCTGGCACTGTCCTGATGGAAAACAACAACTTCTCTGTTCGCAAATTCTGAACGTTTTTTTTTTTTTAAGTGCTGCTTTTTATTCGTCCATTTGCGAGTCGTACTTTTCAGAATCAACTGACGGGTTACTTGGCAGAAGCTCATAGTACAGGATTTCTTTCCAGTCACACAAGGTGTGCATCGTGATTTTCTTTTTCGGTGGCTATATTTGGCTCATGTCGCTTACCCCAGGATTTATTTTCACCGAACATTACTGTAAACGATCTAATTCTCATCACCCATCACAATTTGCTTAAAAAATGGGGCATTTTCATTGCTTTTATACGAAAAATCACAAATAGAAATACCATCTAAAAGATTCTTTTCATTTAAATCATATGTAGTATTCAAACATCGTAGCGATGTGAGTACCCAAGCTTCACTAAGCGCTCATGGATGATGGATTTTGATAAATTTCGTCTTTCTGATAATTTTCGCGTTGTGTAATAAGGATATTCTCAAACAATGCCCTGATTTGGTCGTTATATGTAGTAGCAGGTCTGCCTGAGTATTCTTCATCAATAAGGCCCCAATCACCAACTCTTAGCGAACCACTTCCGTACAGTTCTGTCAACTAAATTACCTTCACCGAACATGGCACATATATTTTGTTGTTGCTTTTGCATTTACGGGAATAAAAAAAACATCAAGAGTCTAAAATGCATCTTATAATCTTCCATTTTTACATGGATGCAAAATTGGCACGAATTAAATAATTTCAAAATTAAGTAAATTCAAAATTTCTTTCTCAAGAGATAATTTGAAGTGTGTTCACATC
This sequence comes from Ascarosepion bandense, assembly GCA_037127315.1. Taxonomy (NCBI): domain Eukaryota; kingdom Metazoa; phylum Mollusca; class Cephalopoda; order Sepiida; family Sepiidae; genus Ascarosepion; species Ascarosepion bandense. Next base: position 755,117 of record JBBBDQ010001282.1, on the reverse strand, counting down.
AGAAATGTAAAAATGTTATATTTATCGATAAATTTGACGTTTTCAAATATTTTGGATTAGGAACTATTAAAAGTCGACATGAACTTTCCGAAAAACTAATACTTTCCTTCTATATCCATTTCTATCTAAATTTCTTTCTTTCTTTTTGTCTTTTGATAGAATTCTCATCACTGTTTCTTTTCCTTCTCTTTTTTTCATTGTCTTTCGATCTTTCTTTTTCTTCCTCCTTTTCTTACTTTTTGTTCTTTCTTTTATGTTATGAAGGACAGAGGAAAATGGAGGATTTCACAAGAAAAATGTGAAAGAGAAGGGCAATATAAAATCCTTCGCTGTTACTTTTTCTTCTCTTTTTTATGTTTTTCTCTAATGTCTTTTCTCTTTTTTTCTCTTAATCTTTCTCGTTTAACTCTTTTCTCTTTTTTTCTTTTATGTCTTTTTCTCTTTTTTCTTTTTTTGCGTTTATGTCTTTTTCTCATTCATTTTTTCTTTTTCTTTTTCGTTTCTGTCCTTTTTTCTTTTTTATTCTTTCTTCTTTTCTTTTTCTCTTTTCTTTTTCTCTTTTCTTTTTCCTGTAAAATTTTTTCTTTTCTTTTTTCTTGTCCTTTACTCTTTACTTATTTATGTCTTTTCTTTTTTCATTTGTGACTATTCATTTTACTTACTCTTTTTCTTTTTTTCTTTTTTCTTTATGTATTCTCCCTTTTCTTCTTTCCTCTTTTTTGTTTTTGTCTTTTTGTCTTTGCTTTTTTCTATTTCCTTATTGCTTTTTCTCTTATCTTTATTCTGTTTTCTTTTCTTTTTTTTTTCGTTCATGTCTTTTTCTATTTTCTTTTTCTTTTTTGCTTATGACTTTTTCTCTTTTCTTTTTTCTTCTTATTCGTTTATGTTTTTCTTTTTTCTTTTTCTTTTTTCTTTTTCTTTTTTCTTTTTTTTTCTTTTCTCTTTTCTTTTTGTTTTTCGTTTATGTATTTTTTTCTTTTCTCTCTTTTCTTTTTGTTTTTCATTCATGTCTTCTTCCGTTTTCTTTTTCTTTTTGTTTATGTCGTTTTCTTCTTTCTTTTTTCTTTTTCCTTTGCTTTTTCATTTATGTCTTTTTCTTTCTTCTTTTAATTTTTGCATGTTTCTTTTTCTTTTTTTCATTGTTTTACAAAATGATTTTTCTTTTTCTTCTCTTTTTTTCTTTTATGGCGGTTCCTGTTACTTTTACCCTTTTTCTTCTTCTCTTTATATCTTTTTTCTTTCTTTTTCTGTCTTTTTCATTTATTTATTTCTTATTTCTTTCTTTCTTTTTGCATGTTGAGAGATGAATTCTTTTTTAATCTTTCTTTCGTAATGAGTTTCTTTCTATAAGTGCTTCATTGTTAATTCTTATTCTTTTTTTCTTTTTAACAAATGCATTATTTCCATTATTGTTCCGTCTTTTTCTTCGAGTCTACAACCCTTTAAAGCTTTAAAATATCTTTCCCTTCAATATTGAACTTTCGAAAAATCACTATCAGCGGATCAGCTTTGACTACATTTTGATGCTTTTTAATTCAAGATGGAATAGGCTTATTTTTCAAGAAAATGTCTAGTCATCTGCATAATATCATTCATATATATATATATATGATGTATGGGTAGGTCTTTGAAGGCTATCACAAAGCGTTTAGTATAATAAAGGAAGGTAAAGAAGGTATTGGCTATTACCTATTTTTTATTTATTGATATTTCGAAATAAGAATCTCATCTTCAGAATGATAGGAGAGCTTGGTTTCACGTCGTCCGATGTTGACCCGTGTCTTTAAATGAATGGTCCTCTTTAGCTACTACTGCTGTCGTTAATTGTAGTGTGCAGGTGTGTGTGTGAGTACCTGTAGGTGGGTTATTTCATTTTTTGTGTTTGTGTGTTTATGGTTGATATAATTGTGTGCAGTAATAGGATATGGCTTTTCACCTCTTTTTTAAAGTGATAGCGGGCGCCGTTTTACGATTTGACGATATATCTGTCTGCTTTAATTTATGGTTTAATATGTATGCGTTTAAAGAAATATTAAAATACTCAGGTTAATAGAACAGTGCTCAATGTAGTATAAACAAAGCTGTTAAATATATATATTAATAAATAATTTTATCCGACGTCGGTAACACGACTCGGAGTTTCATGCTTTACGCAACCATCAAACTCCCATGAACATCGAGCGAATTTGAATTTAAATCTCCTGAACGGTGAGTTCGTAATGGTTCGTAATATGCACTTGATGTTGGCATGAGGCATGAAACTCTAAATCGTGCCATCGACGTAGAAATATATATATATATATATATATATATATATATATATAACAGTGATGATCCACGTGTACTGTCTTAATAATATGTATAGGAAAAACTAAAAAGTTGTAAGTTTAAAAATGTATTTTTTGACAGTATTTATTTATTTCTATTATTATAACCACCACGCCTCACCTGTGACAGCCAAAATATAAAGTATTTTATCTTCTGTTCAATATGTCCAAATAGTGGATATATTGGTGAATCTGGAAATAGCTTTAGACTCCGTTTCAATAATCACAAACTAATCATACGCCAAAACAACCCGTATTCCCCCATAGCCCAACACTTCAATCAACCGGGA